>VYZW01051254.1:4158-17232 GCA_013401315.1 Balaeniceps rex
TTTTTTTCCCCCTGTTGAAGGCTTCTTGTTAAGGGGTTGGTTGGTTTGGTTTTTTCTCTCCTCTCTAGTCATTCACGTTAGAAACAAAGATTTCTGCTGCAAGCTCCCACTGTTGTTGAGACCTCCTGGGAGACTGAATTACTATTGCAGACTGCTTGGGACATTTTTTCTGTTTGGTCACTTCTGCACACCAATATACGTCAGCAAGCTATATTGGGAAGGTATTCTATATGATACAAGCGTTTTGGATCAAAATCTCACAGTATATGAAGGGCAGAGCATGCTGTAATCCCTTTTTTCTTCTGTTCTGGTGCCCTTTGATACCTAATGGTTCTCATAATTCGTAAGTATTGTCACTTGACTAGGTTATTGGGATGCTTTGCTTTTAGTAGTGTGAAAAGTAAACAGGAAAAGGATTATCTGTGAAAAGCCACCACTTGGTAAATACTTCATGTCAGTTATGGGACAATGATAGAGCCTTTTGGCTTTTTGGGGTCAGATAAACCTGTGTTTGAGCCTGCCAAAACTAGTTTTGCAAAAAGCATCACAGTTCAACAACTGAGAGAAAAACAATGGGACTCTAGATTAAAAGTCAAACTCTCTTGAGGGAGGAAGTTGTAGCTGGGAAGGTGTTTGGGGAAAGAAGGTTGATGCAGTCACCCACAAAATCACCTGAAACAGTCAGGTCCTGCTTGGGCTGCTGGCACGGGACCACAGAGCTTTTGGTGGGATGGACACCTCCATGGGATGGACACCTCTTTTCAGCCTTTGCCTTCTGAAAGGTTCAGCCTCTGTTCTTCAGGCAAACAACAGCTTAGGTTTAAGAGAACTAGTTCACCCTGTAAGACATGCTGCTATGTGGCGTATATAGCCATAGGATAACGAATTGCTTGTCACTGGTTTTGCTTTTCCTTAAAGAAGAGCTGCTCTTGCAAGAGTTAGCTGGAGCTGCTGGATAGAGTCTCCTGCCCCACTCAGTACTGTAGGCTGAGACCTGATAAAACAGTGGCAAAGCTTATGAGCTCCTGGGGTTTAGATCTCAGGTCTGTGGGAGGTAACTTGAAGACAAAAGAGGTAAGAGAAATACGACTAGTCTGTTATGTTCTCAGCTGCAGTCTAGATGCTCAGAAGTGATCAAATTTTCAGAGAGTAGATTCTGTTTTCCAACCAAGAGAGGCAGAATTTGAGAATCCTCAGGCAACTGAAGTCTGTGGTCTGCCCAGACACTCTACTAGCCAAGAGATCATGTGGGACATGGGGTTTCTCCAATGTATGCAAACAGTTTAACTTGGAAGAGCTTGATCAAAAGTCTCCCAGGAGACATCTGTTTGGACAGAAATTCTTGTCACTATGACCCAAACCCAGGAAGACCTTTTCTGTGATGTTAAATATACAGTGGGAGAGGCATGCTTTGGAGTTCAACCGAGAGAACCTGGAGGCATGCTTTCTGTCTCTCTTCTGTGCAAGGAGCCAAGGCCTTTACTTCCACCAGCTCACTTCATTAAAAGTATTTCCACTTTCCTCTGAAATACTTGCAGATTATCAACTTTTTAAAAGATTCTCTTCCTTCCAACGCTTGCCTGGCCTCTTGTGTTTTGCCTCATCTCTGCACCAGAATCGCGGAGGCTGGGTCATCTGTGTGGGTTTGTTAGCAATTGGTGTAGTTTGCTACTGATCTTTGTGAGCCTAGGGAAGAGCAGTTCCCTTCTTCAAGAAGTGGTTACCTCCCAAAAGAGGATCAGTTGTTTTTCTGGCAGCTTGAAGAGGGAAGTGGGATTTTAAAAAGAAAAGAAAAAAAGATCTGGATAAATATTTTCCAGTTGGTCTCACAGTCTAGGAAGCATGTTCAGACACTGCTTCATCGGTTCTTGGCTGTAAAAATCCCTACTGGATGGACTCACTCATCCTCTTCGGTGATGAAAGGATGCTGAACCTCGGGAGAGTTGCCTCCTTTGGCGCAGCCCAGAATTTTGGCGCGATGCAGAGGCTCCCCAATGCATGGCATGCTTTCTGCAATACACTACAGTGCTGGGTTTAGGAGGAAGAGGACAGGTGGAGTGGACGGTTGGCGGGAAGAGCAGAGCTCTTTCCCAGTGTGCTGCATGGGTCTTCACAGGAGAAGCCTGGGCCAGGTTTGGGTGTGAATGAAGTGCTTTTGGTGCACATGTGCTGACTTCTAACAACTTCTAGAGTCAGGCATTTTGAACCAGCATTTAAATTAGCACATGCAAAGCCTGAAGGTAAAAGGATTTGCACTTAGTATTAAGTTATTATTTATAACTTAAGAAATCTAAGCACATTTTAATTTCTAGTAAATGTATCGGCTTGAGGAAGGAGACGTGTCATTCTGATGAACTGGTTGATTGTGAACATACCATGATTTCGGTAGAAACAAGATAAGGAAGAAGCTATGCAGACAAAGCCTTGGATCCAAGGGTTGTGGGTGAGCTGCTGCACCTTTTTTTATTATTTCTGAGTATTACCTGTGACCCTTTAACACTGTTGAGAATGGGTTTGTGAGAGAGTTCTCAGATAACATCTATTTCACTGTTCCTTCTTATCTGGATCTCAGGGTAGTGCAAGTTTAATTGTAGATTGATGACAAAATAATTCTTCAGTAGAATCAATTACCTATATCTTCCCTGGGTATCTCTGTTTTGGTTTGGGGGAGCGAAAGGGTAAACACTGATTTCTTTTATTTAGTGTGCATTTAGCTTTCACAGTCACTCTCTTGTTACAATTTTTATAAAGACACTTCTTCAGAATTATTTCATTCTCTCTCTTCACCTGGATAAAGAGAGGTTTCTTCAGTCTTTTAATTTTGATTTCATGCTTTAATTAATTTTGTAGAGTTTTTTGTGCCTAGAGTGAGAGAGAATATTTCATATCCTTGCTTTTTGGAATTGATTTTGGGTTTTTTATAATTCACTAAAGTTATTAAAAGTCTATGCTCTTTTTAATATCTTTACAGTCTAGAGTCATTAAATTGTATTTCTTATATCTTTCCATATAAACTTATTTGGAGAGTTGTATTTTCACATTTGTAATTCAAATTAAAGCCAAGGCAGTTCCACACTCGGTTTCTTTCAGCGATTCCCAAAATACAAAACTGTTTCTTCCTGTCTGAGATGGGAATTTAGTATTTATTATTCATTGGAGCAGCTTGTCTATTTTCCTGTTTTTAAGACCACTTACTCATTTTAGAAGTCCTTCTACTGACTCACGTTCCTCCACCCCCAAATCTTTTTTGCTCTTAAGTAGTTTATTTTTGGTGGGGTTTTTACTAGGGAACTTTTTACACAATTGAGCTTGTTCTGTAATTCATGTTTTTGTTTAAGTGCTGTGCAAATGCCAGTTTATAGGCCTTCTGCTACGATCCCCTATCTTTCATTGCAAGGTGTAGTCTTAATGTTAAAAATCATTCACCTTCAATTGTCAGAACAGATTCAAGATAGCTGCTTATACCTAATCCCTACACTGCATTAAAATGGCTACAGTTTTTTGTAGAGTTATAACTAAGAAAATAACACGTTGCAGTCCGGCATACGTCTGTGTTTTTTTTTAAACTGTAGTGTGGCTTTGTGGTAGTAAATATTGTGTTACATGGTGTATTGAAAATTACAGCGGGATGGGGATGCACAGGGGAGTGTTTCTGGCATTTGACAGCTTTGAGTATCAATTAAACACCCCACCACCACCCCCGCCCTGCACCTTGAAGTATTTCCTTCTGCTGGTGAGCTGTGCCTGATTCATCCCAAGCATTGTAATGTTTAATGTGGGCAATAGGCTAATATGATTCAGCTGAATATTTATGAACACAACACAAAATAATTAGCCATAATATCCGAAGCTAATAAAATTATGCTTATCTGGTGTTAATTACACTTAAGGAATGGTGTGCCTAAGCAGGTAGTTGTGGTCATTTCAGCGTTGACTGTTGATTTTAACTTCTTTAATCCCCAGACCATTTTGTCTGAATCCAAAAATTAGCATTCAATGGGATGAATGAAGACATTTATATTTGTAAGAGCTATTTTCTGACTCATGAAATCATGGCAAGTGAATGGCAGAGTCTTGCATTCCAGGTTGCTTTTTGTTGTTTTTGTGGTCCGCATCTGTGGGACTGTTGGGATGTTGTACTTTATGCTACTTGTGCAGAGGAGGCTGACAGCTGGTGCTTGCAAGAATATCATCTGTGATTACCTTGATCATGAGAAATTATTGCATGGGAATTATCTAAGGAGAGGGTAATTGTGTCCTAGAGACGTCTTGTTTCCTGTATTTTCTTTGCAGGGTGGTAGGGTTTGAAGAGATGCAGCTTCCTTAGAAGCAGCCAAAGAGTGAAACTGTGGGGATTAGGAGAAGGGGCTCGCGGTGAAGTAAAGATTTGGGATTTTGGTGGGAGAAGCTTTTCCTTTGATAACAGGACAGACAAGGCCGAAAGGAAGTGGCTGGAGCAGGAAAAACAGTCTTTGCTTTCCAGAGGAGGAGCTATGTCTGTAGCAGTTGGATTTGGAGTCTTTGGCAAAGCTTCACGTTTTGACTGTTGAGTCTCTGGAAAGAGAAACTTCAGCTGTGAGACCCAACGGGGCAGGATCCCGGGGAAGGCAGCAGGAGATGCTCATGGTCTTAGGGGGTGTCTGCGGCATGTCAGCACCCACCCCCGCAGCCCAGGAAGGCAGCTAGTCCTTGCCGTTTCCCTTGAAGGGTAAGTGAGCCCAGGGTTAGGAAGTAGAAAAGAAACTGTGTTAGACTTTTCTCAAAATTCTGCATTCTTCTTAAAGATAGACCTAAACCGCAGATATTGGAGCATACAGAAAGGGGAACTGTACCCAGTGGTTCAGCTATCCTGGAAGACTCAGTCCCTGCTAAGCTTGTTTGACACTGGAAATGGGAACCTTAACTCTTGCAGACGTGTACATTTAGAGCCTGTAGCGAGAGGGTAAGTTCTGCTGTGGTAGAATTTTCTTCAGGCAAAGCTCCCTGGTTTGGATTTCCACAAATGCTGCCCATAATGGAACTTGGCACGAGATGAAAATTGCCTGCATGCTTACACAACGAGTGTTTCCTAGGCACGTTGACCCTTTTTGCCTTAAAATAACAAACCCAAAGGAAAGTATTTGGGTTTTAGGTCTTTGGGTTTTTTCCAAATAATGAATGGTGTAGATTTGTAATGCTTACAGTATGTGATTTAGGAATCAAAGCAATGGCATTTTAGAAGTAAACAAACGTGTACAAGATTATCTCTGTGTCCTTATTTATACCATTGCTCTACTATAGAGTTACTCGATCACTTGCTTTAACTAATTAACTTGTATTATTGTTTAGCCTTATGCTTTCTGTGGTGATAACTTCCTCTGTGGTAGTTACTTAAGAGACTCTTTAGACTCTTCTGAAATAAATACTTCATAATCTTGTAAAACATCACTTGTTTAAAGGAAGCTGTTGATGTAAACAATAGGCTAATGCATGAAACTCTTGACATGTTAGCATTGAAACCAACTGTCCCCTGCGTGGTTTTGTTCTTACTATGAGGAAAGCTGAAGCTAGACATCTGGTCTTCTGTGGGCGAGAGAGATTTTTTACAAGTTACAGGACCGCTTGTTCAAGTGAAGTTAAAAAATATTTTGTACAGAGAAGGTGAAAAAAAATTACTGAAATAGCTAGTTTCTCGAAGAAGCTTACCTTTTAGAGAGCAGGCAGTCTGTCTTTATTCTTTATGGGGAATATGCTCGTCATTTTAGTGTGTGCATTCGGTATAGGAGCATACTTCTCAAAAACCACTTGTCTGAAAACCAATGCAGAGAGGAGCAAGATTATTGACAGTGGCATGTGAGAACAGGGAGAGAGCAAACACACTTTTCCAGCTCAGATGCAGGTACTTCTGTCAGCTATCACCACACATCGCTATTGATGCTGTCTATAGGTTTGAGACCTAGGGGATCAGTATGTGTTGGTTTAATGCTTTCTTGTCTTTGTATGAGGTTTGAATTCTAGTTCTGGAGATTTGTTTATTTTGCAAAGCGCTCTGATTCTCCTCGTCCTTCGTTTTCCCTTGTCACAGACAAATGCCTCTTTTTTAGAAAGTGAAAATCAAGAAAGTACACTGCCAAGTCCAATGGCAAGTTGTAAGCAGACCTGCTTATTCATTTTGTGTCTGACTTTAGCTGGTTTTGCATGTTTTATAGGAACAGAAGCATTTTCTTCCATCCCATACTCGAAATATTCCCGAGTAAAACCTTAAAATCTTCAGAGATTATTGCATGTTTCTGTGATGATATGGTCTTATTTCTAGCTGCATCTCACTTGTTCTCAGCTAAGTTGCTGTGTATTTTCTTCTACTTACATCTGTGGGTTTACAATGCATTTTCATAGGAAAAACAAAAGCCCTTTTAATGTAGTCACTTTTAAGAGCAATTTTCCTCTAACAGTCATTTAGTGACACAGATGCTTTGGCAAGCGGTTTTGATAAATTACTACAGAAAAATCTGCCAAATTTTAAATTCTTGCAGTTTGTCTCCATCTACCTTATAACTCCTACTAGCTCTGGCTGCGCTTGTACATGAGAAGAGGCTTTGTCAGTGACACCTGTCCAGGTAGCGCCACTTGAATGAGCTGCATGTGAGGGGAAGAAGGTAAATCCACAGATCTGAATAGCTCCCAGTTGCCTACAGTCATCTCCACCCAAGCAACACTTTTTTTACGTTACTGATCAAGTGTATTGGCTGTGTCCTGTATAAATAGCCTGTCTTAGTAACCAGTTCCTCTGCGAACTTTATTAAGCAATGAAGACTTGCGTGCTCAATATACTAAGATGCTAGCGTTTTCAGGCTGGGGTTGCTGAGTGTGTGGTGCTTAGCAAGGGCAGGCTTCTGGCTGCAGTGTGGTTGGCGGTGGATTTCCTGTCAGCCCTCCTGTAGCTTGATAAAATGGGCATGGTTCAAGCCACAGATGTCTTGAAATGACAGTCCTTTCCTTTATGGAGGTAGTACTAAACAATACTGAGACTTATAGAAAATAGGATGAAGTTCTGAAAAGGAATGGGAGAGGAAGGGATAATCATTCCGAGTCTGCTGCGACGGAGCTGAATTGTTTGTCTCGACGTTGGCTTTCATGGTTTGTGACCGTGACTTCCGCCCTGACTTGCATGTGTCACTGTCACATGAAGATTTGACTCTTCTTTACCATGTCTCAATGTTAGAGATGACCTGTGTCAGTAAAAGCCTTCTAATCCAGAAGACTCGTAGAAAGCATGGGGCACCTAGGAGAGCATTGAGTGCTCTGCCATTGTGGATTAGGGTGGGAGGTGGGGCCCTTGTCACTTTACGGGGTTAGGCATTAAGAGGTTTACATTATCTTTTACTGTTAATACATAGTCTCAAGGAAATGGCTGAGCTGGTCACCCTGGTACTTAGAAAAGTCAGCAGGATAGCAGTGTGTATAATTAGTAAGGAAAGAGCAAACCAACATGTGTCAGTAAAAGATGGTGCAAATTTTCTCTACCTTGGTCCTGCAGGACAAATTTTACAGGTGTCCAAAATCAGGCTGGTGCCCTCCTACGTGCTTGTTAGGTGCCGGTGAGCACAAGTCAGGGTTGGGCAGTGGGGGGAAGCAGAGACGGGCAGCCCTGCTCTGCCGATAACCAGGCATCTCTGCTCGGGCACTGCCCCATGCTGCTTCCAGGCTGGTCTAGCTCTTAGGTCTACCCGTATCCAATACAGCAATGCTAATGACTTTTTTTTTTCCCCTCCTCATACAGATAAGTGACTGCTGCAGCCACTATTTTAGCTATGCTAACAAGGTAGTTTTTAGCTGGCTTATCCGCAGCAGCAGGGAGCTCAATGCAGGTTGCCACAAAACCTGCCTGAGGAGCTCGTTATAATGACAGGTCGTTAGCTCCTGCTTAGATATACTCTTAATAGCTGCAAAAGGGGAGAAATTCTTTCCAGGAAATATGTTTTTCTTTCTTCACTGTGGACTTTCTTCTGAGCTTTCTGTGAATGCTGCATGTCTACAAACACAAGTGGAGGCCCTTAAATATAATTGTAAAATGCCATTGGGTTTGTCTGGGGGGAATTATATGTGTAGAGCAGGAGTTTTGAGTTACTTTAACAAAAGACTTGAATGGCTCAAATGCACTAATTGAGAAATTTGTGTTTGCACAGCAACCAAAACAATTTATTGTGTGCATATGTAGCATCTTGAATTTGGTGGGTGCTAGCTCTACAACAGCCTAGCTGTGCTGTGCAGCATGTGTACCCAGACTTCTGACACCTTCCTACTGTTACTGTGGAAACTATAATTTCTAACTCCAGACTTGTGTGTCCCTGAAACAATTTTTTCTTTTTCTGCTGTGGCAAAAGGGGTCAAAGTCTGCAGTTGAGAAAGAAATGCTCCTGTGTGGTATGAACCCAGCTGGTGCACTGACTGTATTTGATTTACATGGTTGTGCTTGATGGGGAATCATATGTTCAAATGGATGTAGATGCATTTATTTTAATGGTGAAACTCCAGGTAGGTGTGCTATATATGAACTTAGATATATGAACCTAAGGAGACCTATCCTGAGAAATGGAAACTATAGAATACAAGGGGAAGAAAAGCATCCTGAGTCATATGTTTCTGAATTGTCAAGTATGTGGAAGGGAAAACAGCCTCATCAGATTCCCTCCCTGCCCCCAATAGGCCCAGGCAGAATTGAAAACATATATAGCAGTCTCCTCTCTGAATAACTTCTGCATGGCTATATAATTTCAAAGATAAATGCTTTCAGGGTGATGATAGGTTTTATCTACATCTGTAATGTCTCATTTGTCTTTGGATACCTAACAGCCTTCGATTTGTTTATTCAGAGATGAGCAAACATGAAGCTGAATGTACTTTTCAATGACCAATGTAAATTAACGTGAAAAATGGAGATCATTATAAAATATATACACACATATATATTTAGCAAGGTTTTCTAGATTGATTGCTCCTAAACCTAGAGCTTGACTCCTCTTATGTGCAGAGAATTCACAAAGAGACAGTCATAGCCCAGGGACAGTGAAGTGTGGTCACTGATGGATAAAATAAAATTCAAGCCTGTTTGCATTTTAATGGATTTTAATCACATGAGAGTTTGGGAAAGAGAAAATAGGGGTTTTTTTTGGTTTTTTTGGGGGGGGGGTTGTGGGGGTTTTTTTGTTTGTTTTTTTTTGTTTTTTTTTGTGGTTTTTTTTTCCTTCATCATCGTGTCTGATTACTTCAGGGCTAGCAAAACTGGTCCCAGGTACCAAGATATCATTCTCAGTTCTCATCCTGTTCTTAAAAGAGGCTTTTACAAAGAGAAGGGATGTGCATGATCATCATTAGTCACTGAGAGCAACACAAATAGTACTGCTCTGTAGATGTGGCAAGAAAAGCAGAGCTTAAAGTTTTTGGCAAACTATGTAGTAAGGAGGAAATGAACAAGATGCCATGCATGGTTTTTATCGCCAGAGGTTTACAAAAATAAGTTTGACATCCGTCAGGGGCTGGGGGGTAGGATACAATCTTGCTCTAATCATGTGGAAGCAGCATGGTCTGTCTTTAACAAACTAAAATTCTTGAATAAAAGGGAGTTTTTCCTTAATCTTTCACTTTTTGGTGCTGCCTCTCACCTGTTTGTAATTTCTGCTGTCTGTGACAAGATCTTCATACGTATTTTAAATGTTCTTGCTTTGTACTGTTAGCATGGACTAGCTCTGCCTGATTCACCACTCCCTCCTGCTGTCTCTGCTCCTGCAGCCTCATTCATGCTTTATCGGCTGCTGCTTGTTTCATCTGAAACTCGATTCCCCGTGCGATAGTATTGGGTGGAATTTATCCCTCAACCCCCAGAAATAATTTTTGTTCAAGAACGCCATTGCAAAGACAGCTAAGCAGGGTATTTTGTGATAATACTGTCACTTTAAAAAAAGGGGGGGGCAGGGGGTGGAGCAGAGGATGTTTAAAATGCCAAGATATTTTATAATGGGCAGAAAATAGAGAAGCTCAAGTTTTTGCCCTGTGTTTTCTTTTGTTACATCACTAAGTGGATGTTTGTGTATGTTTATACTCTGATTTCATGTGTGTTTTGAAATCTCATTGTACTCAGTGGTGGAAAATTGGCTGCTTAAGTAAAGGCATGTTAAGGACAGCTATCTACAGTAGCTGGAAGGAAATGCTTCTCAAATGTATTGTCCAAGTTGGTTCTAGTTAATAGTCTCTTGGGTACGTGAACTTTCCTTACCTTCTCCACCCATCTTTTGGCAGCAAACAGAATTCTTAGTATTTCCATTTAAAAACAAATAAATTAATAAAAATCGGTGCTGCCCCTGTAAATTGTTTCCCAATAGGAGTGAAATGAATTTCAGTAATAACTCAAAATATCACTTGTGTGGGTTGATTATTCCTACTAGGGGGGAACGCCACAAAACAGTAACATAAAGCAAATCTCTTCAAACTGGATGAAAATTATTGTATTTATATAAAGATTCCCCTCTCCCTTTCATCCTGGTCTGGTTGGATTTACTGTTACAAAATGCGGTTGCGCAGCGGGACTGCTAATTAGATGTTATCAGGCCTGTTGCTGCAAGGTTGTGACCTATAAATTTCTGTTCAGCATTGCTGTAGGAAAGACATTTTCTCTCCACTGGTTATTTATCCTTATTGGGTTCATTTGTTCTCCTTCTAGGATTTTGGAGATGAGCACCTGTGGCTTTACCCTTCTGATAGAAGGGGGTTTGGATTCGCTGTGGGGACTTCATGATGTCAGTTTGCAAAACATATGGCAGGGGAACCATTTGGGAACAAGTGCATGTTTGTGCTTAAGGGATTTGTGGCATTAACACCAAGCATCAGATAAATCAGATAAAAAGCAGCACAGTGAATAATGAAAGGTTTGGTCCTCACAAGCTTTATATTCTGCAGGTTTTGGGGAACGTAGCAGGAGTGGGGAGGAAAAACTAAGTTGGCGTGGACTCTAGGGTGGAGGGTGTTTGGGTTGAGGTTGTGGGGTTGCCTTTATTCTTCATAGCCTAGCCTACTGGAGAGAGAAGGAAATGTATTAAGTAGTGGGAAAACCCAGTTGAAGAATACATGTAATACTGCACCCCAGCTACAGATCCTTTTAATTAGCTAGCCCATCATCAAAGTGTACATTAATCATGCTTATTTAGGTTTGCCAAAAGCATAGTAAACCTGCTCCACCTGTTTTGGTGGTATCTCAGGAGCCTTGATCTCAGCATGGCTAAGATGTCCAAACTGAGCTGGCCTACAAGAATGAATTTCCCCTGACATAGTCGTAGCTCAGCACTTGCAGTTTCTCTGCTCTGGCAACTGTTATTTCTTCCCATGTTGCCTCCTTCTCTCACAGTTAGTTTCCCTCAACATCATATAGAGTAGTCAAGAAGAAACAAATCATCTGCTATATTCTGAAATTTCAGAACAAAATGGAGCTTTGATTTGCAGATATTGACATCATGTGGCAATAAGGAGACCAAAGCGCTCTGAGTCAGAAGGCTCCTGAGCCTTGATCTGAGCCAGCAACTCAGTGTCCTGCCTTGACCAAATTGGTGGTGACCTCCTTATGCTTAACCAAAGTGGATTTTTCTCCCAAAGCCAGCTTTCCCTCCCTAAAACCAGGTACAATATCTGGGTTAAATTACAAAGGGAAACTAACCTCATATAACCTTTAACTAAAGGTTAAAGACTAGAGCTGATAAAAGAGGTATTATAGGTTGTTACCTCCCTGTACTGGATTAAATATGGGATTCAGATTATTTGCAATAAGACATCTCTTTGCATAAATCTAAATATGGCTTGGAATCCCTGTTGCATTTATGTAAGATCCAGTCTCCTTCCTCTAAATTTTTGTGTCTGAGCCATCTTTAAAGGATGAAAAAAGTCCAGTCCTTTGTGTATTAGCATTGCATTACCAAAATGCAAGAAGACTTCTCAGACATTAGGGAGAAAAATAGAATGAGGAGCGTTCTGGTGCATTCGTATGAGCTTTTGTTTTTAAGTAGGTCAAATCAGCTAACCGGTATGTAATAGCTGGTTCCAGGTTCCTCTGAAAACATTTTGAAGATGCCAGAAGGAAGCAGAGTGGGTCTTTTTAAATAGCATGGGGAGTACTGGAGGTTTTCTTTTACATTATATTTGAATCCCTTGAGGTGATCCCTTACTAAGTCATTTGTTTTAAGTGGTTAAAATAAGAAAGCTAAGTTTAGCCTATATGCCTGAATGACCTGGATAATATGCACCAAAAAATGCACATTTTAGGAGATTTTAGTGTCCTGTGAACTCTCTTCGACAAGGGAAATAAACTCATCTGTCTGAGATATCAGTGGTGGTCAGAACTCCTATATTCTCTTTTCCCAAAAGTCTGTTGAGGCAAAAAACCCAACCCAAAAGAAGCCCTTAATCACTCATGTGTACTCAGGCTTCAAGAAACGTTCAGGTTGAAAATAGCTAAAAGAGTACAGCAGCAACAGGCTGTGCAGTAATGGCAGGGTGACCGAGCATTTAAAATGCCTAGGTATGTGAGAACATCACTTTGAGAGTGTTGTGATTTATTTTATTCTTTATTTTTCCTTTATTCTTCTCTCTCATCATGAAAACCACCACACACGGCTAGGGTTGTTTTTCAAACCACGGAGGCTGTGTTTCTGTAGAGGTGGGTTTAAGGGGAGGGGAATTCGGCAATCCTGCCATTGCTCTGAGAAATTAAGTTTATGGGCTGAGATTGTTCAGATCACTGACAATGAATATATCAGTTTTCTTGAAGGAACGCCAAAGATTTTCGAAAGCTTCTAAAAGAAACAGCCTGCAATGGTGTCATTCAAACTGCATGTGAAAGCCTGAAAGACGGTGTGTTTGTTTTTCAGTTGTTCATCTTGAACTTGTTGTGGTCACTATCTCATCACCTTGTCTGTTCCTGTGGCTAGTCCTTGTCTCCATGGAAATGCTGTTCTACCTTTGCTCTTCCCATACCTCCCTCCCTTTACCTGGCAGAAGGCGGCAAAAGAGTCTTGCGCTCTTGAAACCCGTCTGTGACAGATGAATGTCAGC
>VYZW01051254.1:29862-72002 GCA_013401315.1 Balaeniceps rex
TCATCCTTGCTGCAGTCACGAGGTGAATTGATCGAGGCAAAGGTTTGCCCTCTCTCTTGCTAAATGCAGCAAGGAAGATTGGGTGCCCTTTGGCATGGATACTCAAAGCTATTGTAACCCATCTTTGCTTTCATTATAAAATTGCTCGGGGNATATATATATATATCATGTAGTACTTGGCATTGTGCCTTGTCATGAAGGTAATGTCAATGTGGTTAAAGAATAGGCATGTTTTAGTTGATTGAAACACTGAACAAACAAATGCTGATAAGTCTTTTCTCCTAGATTACACTATGATATGTTTTTTCTTGTGGTATTTGATGTCTACAGGCTGTCATGAATACGTGAGCTTTAGAAGCATGTGATAATGCTGCTGGGTTTGTTTGTTTGTTTAATTAGTCTGCTGTAGATTTACCCTGTTTAAGAATAAATATTTCAGGAGGAGCTATGAAGTAGGAATGTTTTCNGAGGAAGCTGAGGGGAGACCTCATCGCCCTCTACAACTACCTGAAAGGAGGTTGTAGCGAGGTGGGTGTTGGTCTCTTCTCTCAAGTAGCAAGTGATAGGACAAGAGGAAATGGCCTCAAGTTGCACCAGGGGAGGTTTAGATTAGATATTAGGAATGATTCTGTGAAATAGATTTTATTACATATAAATGCCCATGAATGTGAGTCTAATACCATGGTTTCCTACATTTGGAGATGACCTGAATTTTTGCTTTTTTCTTGATTCTTTTGAAGCTTCTGTGTATGGCTGTGTACAGGCTGAGAGTGTAAGACCTGTTTCTGATGCAGCACTAAATATTATTCATCTTCAGCTATGATCAGGTTTATTTACAAGGGCTAAAATATTTCCTTGCATAGGGAGAGTAGGAGGAAATGGTTTAGAGAAGGACTTGAGTTATTAGAAGGGAACAACATCAATACTAATGTGTAGGAGAGGTGATCAAATGCAGGGAAAATGGAAGGCCCATATCATGATGTTTGTTTACTATGTAATTCTTTTTCTAGTCTGACAGGACTGTCACCTAAGGAATTAAAGTATATACTGAAGAAACTTAAGGACATGTGAGAATTATTCCTAAAACTGTAATGTACCAGCACAGCTGGACTAGAAGGATGCATCTCATTGAAGAAATGTAATTGAAAACAACACTGGCTCATATCACAAATAATTTTCTGAAGGTGGTAATCATGCACTTACGGGTTCTTAATTTCTTCTACCACATACAGTTAAAAGCATTTTGCTGGGAGTAAGATGAGTCTTTTGCTTAGATCCTGAGGAGTATATATGGGAAGCCTGATGTATCACTGCTGTATTAAGTCATTACATGTTATGTTTAAATGCACTCTGTTTTTTGTCAAAAGCTGGAGAAATTCAATGTCAGGCTATACAGAGCCTGGGTTTTAAGTATAGCAGTTACCCCAAAAAATTGAGCAGTAGAGTAAATCTTTGCAGCGTGCCCTTAAAGGAGCCTGCCTGCACTATCACAATGAGAAATAACTTGTTTTGGGAAATGCTGCAGGCAAATGGGCCAAGCAGACATGCCTTTGGTGCAGGTGTGACTCCACATGCTGGTAATGCAATTTGTTTCAGAAGCTAGTAGCTGGAGTCAGATTTGCCATTCTGATTTTGAAGTAATTTGGGACTACTGTAAGTGAAAAGAAAAAGGGAACTCCTTGCAGAGTCATCAGTACCCTGTAGGAAAATAAAAGGTTGTTTTAATCTAGCTTCTGAGTCTGTACACATGGTAGTGTACATATGAGCCCTTTAAGAAACGCAAAACATGTGGGAGTAGAACTGCTAATTAAGAGAGAGACACAGAGCTGACACTCTGGATTTGCATCACCTTCTAATTTTTCTGAAATAGAAGTATCCCTTGTAGCTTTCATGAGAAAGGGAAGGGGCGGTGACTCGGTTAAATTTTACTTGGCAAGTCATTCAGAGTTGAAAGAGGCTCTATGAAATGTGATCTAGAAGTAGAAGTGACCAAAAGCCTAAGGCAGCAGTGGGGAGAGATGCTTGGGAAGAGCATAATGATTGAAAAGTATGTAGGAGGGGAATCAAAAAAGCCCATGGGTTGGACCACAGGTACAGGAAGCATAAGCAAAAGACCAGGTGAATGAGAAAGAGTGAGGTTACTTAAAGAAGAAAATTGAAGATTATGTTTAGAGTAAAATTATTGGAAAGGTGATGCTAGAGAAGGTTTTTTGTTAACCCAAAATGAGGTGAGATAGGCAATGGGAAGCTGAAGATGGAGAGGTTCCTGCTCTGAACATGGAAATTGCTGATAAAGTGGGTAGGTCAGAATGTCTTTGGACTGCTGAAGACTATCTTAGAAACAATGTGAGGGACAGAACGATACCCATCAGTAAGGGGGTGGGTGTGGGGGAAGAAGGAAGAGATGTTAACAGCAGAGTGCCCTTGCAGCCGAAAGGGAGCACTTGCATCATAGCAAGGCTGGTGTCATTTGAAAACTGAAAGTCTGAAGGATCTCATTTTATTCTCTGTGCATCTCCTTTGTTACTTCATGGAATAAAAATCCAAGAAGCTTAGCCCGTGTGAAATTGAAAGGGAACAGAAATGTTTGATGTTTATAATACTTTGTAAAATCATTATGCAAGTGTGTATGTCAAAGCCAAAAAGTAGGGAAGCATCCACAAAATGCAGACAGGTAAATGAAAGATGTCTTAATTTTTTCAGGTATAATGCTAAGCTTGGCTTCTTTCAGTTAATGCTGTTAAAATACAGCATTATGAATCGCACAGATTTTTAAGACTGAGAGAACAGTACAGAAATAAACATAGTAGTAAGAAAACTCTTTTCTTGTAACATCCCACCACTATGGATTTATTGTCAAGGCAGTTTGGATAGAGTATGTACAAGAGAGATTTTGTGCTGTGCAAGCACAAGAGTAGGTTGGAAATCAGAGAAATTTCAAGGTACAACTTGATCCAAAAATATCTGTAATTACTTAGACAAAAATAGTCTGACAGTATCACCTTGTGCAGTGTAGAAAAATATTAACTACTAGACACGTTGTCAACTTTATAAAATGAAAATAGTGAGACTAAAGAATGAAGATTATTAATGAAGGGAAGAGATTGATGCCCAAAAAGTAAATAGAAAAAAAATCAATCCCTGTAGGGACATGAGAGACGACTTAGCAAATAAGGAGTCATGAGTGACAGGAGATGTGCAATTACTACAACATATCATGGTGTGGTAATACCTAGCAGCATCTTCCAAGAGTAGGAGAACAGGTCTAGATTGATTCACTTACAAATCAGGTATTTTTTTCTACAAGGAAGATAGCTTCCCACTGTCAGGAAGGTGTAGATATTTTCATCATTTGTGAAACCTGTTCCATAGGGTAAGAGCTGTGGGGCCACAGTAAAAGTGTCTGCAAAATCAGTGCCTTTTAAACAGGGAAAGGGAATGAGTTAGTGTTTATGAAGGGCAGTTTCAGATAGACAATCCATTGCACAGCACTTTCATAAGGGATGTGACAAATGGCTGCATCTGGTTTTGGCTGCTTTTTAGTTAGTCTTTGTAACTTGGCTGCTGTCCTGCAGAATCTTTTAATTTTATGTTCAGTTGGAAATGAAGATGAAGAACACTTTTCACTGTGTTAGACTCTTCATTTTTCCTCCCTGCACCCAAACCCTTGTCTTTCTTCTTGGATTTAGAGGTGTTTTTAATCAAGGGCAAAGGATAGTAAAGACCTACATTCACTGTGACAAGATCTAGTACTTACTGGTGCTGGTGGCAGAGGCCAGCAGCGGACATCTCTGATGTATTTTCCTACTCTTCCATCTCCTGTGACTGACACCAGTAGTGGAGCGACAGCGCTGCTCCCAAGGGAAAATGGCAAGAGCAAACACTGACGCATGGGGCCCCAGGGGAGGTTCTTCAGAAATGCCCTCTGCCATTCTCAAAAGACTTGTCACTGTGGCATCATACAGCAAATAAGTTTTACCTGTAAATAGGAGTTTGTCAAAGCTGAACCCAGTTGTAAGAAAAGATTTGCTTCAATTCCCAAATGAATTTAATTATTTATTTTCCAAAAGCCCAAAGAAATGTTTGTTGTCAACATTTTTAAAGTGGATTTCTATGCCAAAATTTTAGCCAGCTTCTAACTTTCTGGAGGAAGGTAAGAATTAAAATGAATTATTTAATTGTTTTGTTGATATGATTCCAAACTTCCTGACTATTAGTTCAGAAGAGGTTGCAAGTTCTCAAGTTTTTGTCTTGAATCAGTCTTTCCAATCTTGAAAAATCTATATCTGCAATGAAGAAACTTTTTTTCCTACTTTTTTTTTTAAGAGCCTAGCTCAGTTTGCCTTTAAGAGGCATTAAATGCTTGTAAAGCTCTTAATCCTATTTCTTCTGAAATCTGTCCATCATCAAACTACTAGAAATCCGAGATACAGACTTTTTATACTTAAAAAGCATATTCAGTGGCAGGTGAGCTGTCATGCTGTTCAAGAGTTTACAGTCTGAACTCTGAACTCCTTGTTAAATTGTGAAATTTGCCAGTGAAATGTGGCCTATGATCAAAATTGTCAAGACTGCCAAAATTACCATCATTTGGACTGTCCCCACATACCTTCTTGTGCCAGGTTACACTGCTCAGCGTCCAGCCCTGAACCAGCAGCCTCAGCACGTTTTCTCAGGGTCGGACAATTCCCAGGTTGGTGAATTCTCAGCAGGGCAAAGAACAGGATAACAAAGCTGGATGGGGTGGGGGGTGGGGGNTCTTTGATCCTTTGCTGAACTGCTTGCTGGAATGGCAGGGGCTGGAGGAGGGTTGGGAAGATTGTGGATGTCTGGCTTGGTGTTTACAAGGTATTTAGCTGTGCACTTGCTTGTTTTGGTGCCACCCCATCTGTGAATCTGTTTGACCTACCACAGAGCAGTTTATATACTTGTTTAAAAACATGTCCAGCCCTAAGAGATGCAGAGCTGCTGACCAAACTCATTTTGCATGTTCATGAAGCTGTATTCTTAAGAGCAGGCTGATCTTATGCTAAGCAATAAATACTGGTCCCACAGTCTTGGAGTTAGTTCTTTTTTGTCAATATAGACTGAGACTATGGTAGTTCTTTTTTGTCAATATAGACTGAGACTATGGTTTTGGAGGAATGTTACTTAAAATAACACAGCACTTTTAAGTCTTAAGAGGGGATCTTTTTTAACTACTTTGCTACTTTAATCTTGTCCATGCAATTGTGGGGTGTTTGTCTATTCTCTGGTGTAGATCAAGCTATGTAGCATTAAAATGTTGTTCCTTATAGAGTTTATAGAATTATTGAGTGAAATAAACAGTATCAGGTTTTTCTCAAGCCACTATAAATACACTAACAAAAGCAGGCTTTTTGCTGGTGTGGACTGTACTGCACTAGATGAACGTAGCTACACCAGTGAACCTTTTTTAGCATGCAGCCTAACCATGTTGTCATAGTCTGGGCAAATGTTAAGTACAAAAGGCTAAGTGACCCAGAATTAGGACCTGAGCTCTTAGATAGTCTTCCTGTTAATGGCTCAGTTCCTCTTTGAAGATAAATCCTATCTCTGGTATGCAGAAGTAGATTTGGTTTTGACACCGACTCTGGTGTGTTGCAGCCTGTTTGCTTTTCCCAAGGACACAAAGGACAACGTGGCCTCAATCACTGTTCTCCTCACCCTCAGCAGCAAGTCAGTACATCCGTAGCGTCCCCTTGGCTATCATCGCTGTTCTTACAGACACTGTTATCAGGGTAGTAGTAGTGCTTTTTTTTCATGTCAGTGGATTAAAAGAATGTTTCTGTCATCCTATGTGTGAAAGCACACACAGATACCGAAGAGGTATACTTGAAAGAAAAGGGACTATATTCATTTCTCAGTTAAAAAAATCTAATAGTGGAGAAATCTGTGCTGCAGGAGCTATTGGTATAGCACTAGCAGTTAGGTGTAGGTGCAACGAGTTCACTGAGAATGGAGGAGAACAGGGTGGTAGCTTGATGCTTTTAAGGTATGGTGAAGCAGGTGTGTGGTGTGACTGGTAATAGCTGTTCCGGCAATACGGCTTGCATCATCCCACCAAAAAATGCCCTGAAGGAAGTCGGGAGAGGCAGAAGAGGTGGTGGAGCAGAAGAGCATTCAGAAGGGAATAAGACTAAATGGAGCCTCCAGATGAAAACTGAAAATCTAATATGTGATCTTGATTGAATGAATGTGCCATAAACTAACAAAATTAGTCTCTGTTAACTTCCTAATGTGTTCTCACACAGAGATTGTTCAGCAAAGGAGCTGTTGTAAAAATCTACTAGCAAAGAGAGTAGCCTTAACAGAATAACCTCTAGGGATTTGGGAAACTTGTTTTGAAAAATGAGCACTGTTTGAAGGAGACAGATAGACTAGCATAGTAATAAATAGCATTAAAAAATGACCTTAAGAGAATGCTAAGTGCTTAAAAGTCAGGAAGTGCCAGAACTAGTTTGAGACCACCATTGTAGTGTAGCCTGTTTCTAAAATAGTACAGTATCTTGTACATCTTTTATAACCTTCAGTACAAATGAATAATATCTTTTTGTTTGCTATTAATACTCAGTTTTCAGAGATGATTGAAGATATGAAAGGATAAGCAGCACGGGAAGTATGACAGGGGCTTCTATTCCTTTAGCTGCAAGCTGTCTGTTATGTAGCTATATGAAAATAAATTGCCATATTGCATGTATTGTAGTTGTACTGTTGAAGCCAATGTCCTCATCAAAAATATGCTGAGATGTTTTAGGCACTGAGGGGTTGTGCGTGCCTCCAGCCCCTGGATGCTGCATCTCTCCCTCATCCCCAGGGTTTCTTCCAGCTGTTGAATATAAGGGCTTAAGGTGGCCCCACCAGGTTCCAGATATGGTAACAGACATCAGACCAACAGCTTTAGGGATGAACAATTTATCTCTAAATAACGTTGCGGTAACAAACACAGATCAGGAGTATGATTATCCGGGTTGTTACAAGAAGAAATGCAGTAACTCAGTAGCACAATTATCCTGGTCAAAATGACAGAAAACCTCATAATTTACCAATACTGAACTATACTTAATATCTGAGCATGCAAAGACCTACAAAACCATGATCATAACCATTATTATCAGGCAGGCCAGCAGGAAGCAGGGCATGGCTTCCTCGGACGAGCAACTCGGACCAGCCAGTGGGCTCACGGAATTCCCAGTTCCCCAATTGGGGTGTCCTCCCGTGGGGACATGGAAGCACTATCTGGATTTGTTAATCAACCATCACATCCCACCTCTGGCCCCACTCTGTGCCAGTCCTTTGGGGCGCATGGGGCCCAGAAATACCATATAAGGCAGTACTGGCCCCAGATGCCCACCCCTTGGTAATGACTCAGTGGAGGGAACAATGGTTGCCATGGGCCAAGACCCTGTTTAGCTTGGTTCCGGAGATGTTTTTCCTATGCAGTCTCCATCTTTGGTGACCAGCCTTTCACCAGCTTGAAGGATCTTTGCTGTCTTTTGTCTTTTGAACCTCTTCAGAACAGTGTGTATGTATGTATAAGGATAGAGTGAAGGATGTCTTCCTCCTGCTGGAAGCAATGTCTTCCTCCTGCTGGAAGGACGTCTTCTGTGTGCTGGGGCAATCTGGATTGCACCTCTGGCGAGCAGGTAGCTGTCTGAAGTTTTTGTCTATCTGCCTTTCTATATGCAAAGTAACTGATGCTTGAATTAATCTGTGCTGATCATGTAAACAAAATCAGGATGCACAAAGGTGTGCATATAAATTCATAAAGTAGTTGGGTTCTCTTCCTTATCCTCCAAGTTTCCTTGTACATTTTTTGGGGGGATTGGATTAGGAGTACATCAGGCTCGTTTCTTGTTCCCAGACATATGTTGGACTTAAGCTCTTTTAGAGCTCTTGGCTGTTGTCTACATGCCCTGCAGCTGTAGTGATAGGTAGCACAATTTACCACTTTTTTTTTTCCAGCGTAAGTACATCTCTAGCAAAATGTAGTTGTCCAGGCAGGTGTTTAAAGGCAAGCTTAGGGGGGAGCAAACCCTGAGGGCTCAAGTTCTGCCAAAATTTCAGAAGAGAAACAAGGTCTTTATACATTCAGTACTTTTAAAGAGAATTAGTGTACAGAATTTTATTACTATGAAATAGTGAGGACCCCAAGCCTTTCGTAGAGCCTTCAGAGATCCCACTTTTAGGATGAGTTTGATGTAATCATAGAAGGTATCCCCTTTCTACACGTGCCCAATGCAACCAGCCAAATGTCTGTTTTTCTCTGACATGCTGTAGCTGGTCAGTGTGCTGAGAGTGCAAAAATGCTTTTATAATCTCAAAGTTTCACATGTAGCCATCTGATCAGCAGCCTCTGCCTGAGTCTCCCAGCGTGGAAGCAGGCAAGGCTGGGTGGCAAATGGGTCCAGCACTGGAGAACCAGTTTCGAAAGGCGGGACTGCCTTGTTAGATGCATCGGCTGTGTTGTGACTTGATACTTCTGGAGTGCAGCTTGCTGCACACCTGCATGCAGCGCTCTCTGGGCTGCACACCCATCTGCGTGCACTAACGCTCCTCACAGCTGCAGTGCTTTCCCGGTGAGCCTCAGGAATTTTATGGTAAGGCCGGGCATGCCAAACTGCATCTGAAAATTATTACCAGATGAGTAGAAAATTAAGTTCTTATCAAGATGGCATATTAACAGCGTGGCCCAGTGGCAAATTAACAGCTGTCGGCATCCTTCCTTTTTATGCAGGTGTCTATCGATGGGGTCCCGGAGCCGCAGGCGGATGCTACCAAAGGGCGCTGCCTGCGCCGGACGGTGAGCGTCCCCTCCGAGGGCCAATTCCCCGAGTACCCGCCAGAGGGGGCCGCCAAACTAGGTAAGTCAAAACCTTGTCAGCAACAAATTGATTTTAATTTATAGCTGCAAGCTGTGTCAGAGGACACTGCTTGCTGGGCAGCATCCTTGCAAAGGAGCCTGCTGAGGTGGGTGGCGTCGCAGCTAGGTGGTGGTGGAGGTCGTGCGACCGTGGTGGTGTTTGTAAACACCTGCCAGCAAAATGACTTCCAAACACCAGGATTTATCTAAACATCAGTGAGGTTATTGTGGGGTACCAGAGAAGCTGGGCTGTTGCTGCACACGGGAAGGTTTGTAGCCATGTTTGTAATTACCAGACAGCCCTGGGATTTACAACTGAGAGCTGCAGCTTTTGCAGCTAGCTGTAAGTGGTTCCCGCTGGTTTTTAGAACTGTTACGTGGTTATGTTTTACCTCACTGTGAGTCTCTCTGGAATTTCCTTTGCTTCATATTTTCATAACAAGTACTGGATAACAGGTTTTTCTGTGACTTACCTCATGCCTGTTCAGGGTGCAGTTCCTAAAAGAACCAGCCAACTGCCTGCTCCTGTTGGCTATAATTATACATGTTGAAATCTAAGGAAAGCAAAAGAAAGGGCAGGTATTATGACAGACAAAAGCTCTGCTGCAGTAGTTTCCCAAGTCCAGATTTGGCCCGGTTCCCTCTCTTTCTTCCACCCCACCCTTGGTTGCATAAAGAGCATCACTCCAACTCTTCCCAGAAGAAAGGAAGAGTGAAGGGGGGCAGCAACCACACACAAGTGAACTCTTCTTTCTATTCCCAACCTATGCAAGAAGGTTTCCTTGGAATAGGCTGATAGGATCTAGGAGCAATTCCTTCTTAGTTCAGCTGTAAAAAATATCAGTTCTAGGAGAGAGTGAGCTATGAGGAAAAAAGTAACATGCATCTCTAAACAGTAAAACAGCCTTGATAACATCATTATCAAAGGTGAAGAGCAGGTAAGGTATTTTTCATTTCACAGGTTCAGCTGGTTTTTGTGCCAAAGAATTTTATCCTGTGAGTATATTGCACACAAGTCATTAAAATCTCACTCTTCTAGATAGTTAGTTAACACATTGCAACTGTACTGGTTATTTATCTGTACTTGCCAATAGCACTACTTAACTGTTCCTTATTTGAGGAAGGCAGATAGGGTTCTTTTTTTTGGATTTGTTTGATTCCTGGATTAGAAGTCTGAAAAGAAACAGGGTAGGTTGGGGATTTAGGAGGGAAAACTGCAAAATACTTGGAGATGACTGACATAAACAGAACCTCTATTGGATTTGTTTGTGGCATTTCAAATGCAGCTCTAAATGATCATCTTGTTTTGCCAGATGAAGAAATATTCATTCTTGTTCGGAACTAAAACCGGTATTAAACATGTTTACACAGTGTTATAGGCAAGATACTTACTCTCGTGTGTGGCTAGTGAGATGAATGAAGAGTCATATTGCAGCCAGTCTGTGCTAGGCAATGAATATTATTTGCAGCTTTGCAAGCTAGACAGATCTTTAAAATCTAGGATTTAAATGCCTTCTTTTTCTATACCATGTACAAAAAATGTGTAGAAGAATTTCTAGACTTCACTGAGCATCTGAATAGCTGGAAATCCCAGTGTTATGTTTTTTTAATTTACATTGTAAACCTTGTAACCTTCATTTTTTGGGGTATTTTTTGTTTTGTTTTTTTAATTGCCACTCAGAATAGATGATGGTGTTATTTGGGTATATGGGTATATGCATTACTATGTATTTTGCTATGATTTTACATGCATGTGGCATCTTGTAGTGTGCTACTTGACGGACGCCTGACAAGAATGTATTAAAAGTACAAGAGAAGCTCATAATCCACATGGTCGTCTCCATATGAGAGCTGCAAGTGTAGTGAATATAGATGTCACAAAGTGTGTAGCTAAAGGAAGTGGGCATGCAGTGGGAGAAGAAAGGCATGAGCTGGAGAAAAATTGAGCAATGCCCATACTGTGAGGAAGGATGAGGGTAAGTGGGAGGAAAGGTTATATTGCAGCGCCCTAGGTAGTTCCCTTGTTTTCACATCCTGGTTAGAAATGTCTCTTACCATGATTACAGAATTCCTGCTAAAGGAAAAAAGTGGGTTGATAGAGAGCAGTAGGAGTAGCTTTGTGTCAAGATGTTGAGCCAGAGTGAAGGAAACCATTGAACATCTTTATAAAGAGAAAGAAACGAATGGTGGCAGCCAGAATGTATCACCAGGAGTACAGATAACAACTGGACTAAAATAGCTTTGGAATGGAAAACTGAAAAGCACAGGAGAGGCAGCTAAAATATCTAGTAGAGAAATTGCTACGCAGAGCTGATAAGAATATCTAGCTTGTCCTAAGGAATCATGTGCATAACATGGCAACAGCAGGCATTGCATCTTATGATGATATCTGAAATTACAACTTGCAGATGAGCTCCTTAGGGCTGGCTCTAGTGCAGAGGTTAAGGCATAGCAATGGCATTTGTTTTTTTCCCTAACTAAGGTTGCCATACTGCTCTTGTTCTTTGTTTATTTATTTATTTAGGGGGAAAAAAAAAAAGGAAAATCAGGTGATGGAACTTTTTTTCATCTGTAGCACTACAGTTACACCTTGTATGAAACATCAAGAGTATTGTATGAGGTCAATCTTTTTGTTAATGGGGCAACTGGAACAGTGCGTGTTCTTCAGGGGCTCTGCATAATCAGCAGTAGTACCCATTCTGCAAATTTTTGTGGCATTCTTTATGGCATTGTGCACACATCCTTGTAGCACCATTCCTAGGAAGTGTGTGGGAGAGAAACTACCCACGTTACAGCTGAGAAGTTGAAGCAAGAGATGTGTAACTCACCAAAGGTCAACATTAAGTCAAGTGTGCTTTACCCAAGGGCTGTTGTAGTCATTCTTGCTGTCTCTTTCATTTTTACCCTTGCTGCAGGGTTGGCTCAGCTGTTCGTGAGGCAGCTGCTGAACCACCGTGGTTTACAGTCCCCTGTACTAAGATAGACACCAATTTCCACATACTTCAGTACAGTAAGCTGTAATTTGTGGTGGTTCAGCAGCTGCTAGAAGAGCAGCTGAGCCATCCCTTCTATGCAGGCAAAAGCCACTGTAGTCACCCTCGAACAAGAGCCGGAGGGGCAGACACAAAGATAAAACACAAGATAGAAAGTGACTTGTTTAAACAGTGAAAACTAATAAGATCATTTAAAAACTGTAACTCCAGAGGACACTCGCCATCTACTGCTATCTTAGGAGCTTGCTCTCTGCTTGCAGACAATGGAGAGGTTGTTTCGAATGTTGAAATTCTTAATTCCTATCTGGAAGGTACACTGTACACGGAGTTGTGTCAGCAAGCCATCTGTTAAATATATGCCGTGAGATTTCCTTGGTACGTAATCTGTATCATTGTAGTAATAACTCTCTGTGAGTGAATAGGCACACTCTAAATATGTCATTTACTTGCTAGGGTTTCATCTTGGCAGCAGTTATTCAGAGGTGCTTCCATTCAGGGAAGCTAAAAATGTAGCTGTAATTTCTCCCTAACTCCAGCTAGACAGCCTCTTTCCTTCTTCTTTAAAGTGTTACTTTCAATGGGCTAAAGTGTGATATAGGCCCTGGAGACCAGCACCTAAATGGTTATAGGAAGAGGTAAGACGAAGAAAACTCAAGCTGGTCCATCTCTTGTACTTGCCTCCGTTTCTGCTTCAGATCCTGCTCTTTCTCTAACAGGTGTATTTTTTCCTGTTAGGGAGATTACATCCTTTGTAAAGGATCATTGTTTATAACAGCATATTGGAATTAACCATTCATACAGCAAAAGCATGATTCAGATTTCCACCATTCATACTGTTTAACAGACTAGTAACAGTTCTTGCTTCCTTTCCCAAAATAATCCTCCTCTCTTACTCCGCTTCCTTCTCACCACCTGCTCACACTAAATGAGAGTTGTTAAGGAGAATACGTAGCGAAAGTTTTGATTCTGGCATCTGGGTGTGCCTTTGTGGCATTAATAAGAGATTTTTTTTGCCTGCTTATATGAAAATATCAGGAGGGATTGAAAGTGAGGAAATGGTTTGGGTTTTTCTTTTTTTTAATTTATTTTTAAATTATTGGGAAAGAGCATCATCAGGGAGAGGGTTTTTTGAGATTCTCTGATGCTAGTGTTGATGCAAATAGATTTTCTTTTTATATTTGGAGATGAAGTTATCCGAGAAGAAAATGAAGACCGTTTTGCTTGTTGAAACAAGTTAACCCTGTTTTTTCTCAGTTGCATCTATGACTGCTGAATATGAAGGCTCTTGAGAAAAGACTGCTGAAAGCAGGTCAGAGGTGAAGATGCTCTTTGCAAATTTTCATTTTGTCCTCACCTTGAGTCACTAGCATTGAGAAAATTTGGTTTGTATCCAATCAGTTGGTCTAATCAATGGGAGAATATAGTTTGTACCCTCTATCCACACTAAAAGCTAGCGTGGTTGCTGGTTGTTGCCTTCACTGATCTAATTGTTCTAAACAATATTAACATGGCACGTAGATGAGGAGCTCTGGTGGAATGATTCTGCAATACAAACAAGCAGCCAAAGGTGAGAGGAAAGGAGGCAGGGACTCCTTAAACTACCTTTGTTGCTGACAAAAGTGTCTGGAACCACCCAGTTAAAGCAGCTTTTTTTTTTTTTCCTTTTTTTGCTTTTCTTTTTTTTCTTTTCTACTCCCCGCCCCCCCCCCGCCCCCCTCCAGTTTCTTGGCTGGAGAGAGAATAGCCACCAAGATTGAGGACAATCTAGGTAAGCAAGCCTTACACCTTTTAGGAGCTTCTACACAGTCAGCTTTGCATATACAGTGTGTACTGCATGTCAATGTCTATTCACCCTTGCATAACTCTCTAGCTCATCTTCCAAACTTTTGTGCTGGAGTCATCTTCACTTCATCAGAGAACCAACTGGCTTTTAGTGCCTTAGCCTTCTCTGTAGAGCATTAATAACTGTTACTCAGCTGCTGACTCCCATGTCAGCTCTGCAACTCTTCTCCCCATCCTTTGGTACAGTTGCATCCATGCAACATACTGTTATCATCTATTCTTCCTCCTTGGAAGGAATCTCCCGTGCCTTGGTGAGTTGCCATTCTCTGAGTGTCTCTAAAGATTGCCTTTGTGACCACTAACATGGCAATGGAAGAGCAGTCATGCTGATGCCCTGTACTCAGCGCTGCTGATATATACTGGGAATACTGGGTCCAGTGTTGGGCCCACCACTTCAAGAAGGACGTTAAGAATCTGGAGATGGTCTAGCAGAGATCTGCCAAGGTCATTTTGTTCAGGACTTTGTAACCCATGAAAAGAGGCTGAGGGAGCTGGGATTGTTTAGGCTGGCAAAAAAAGAGGTGAACAGGTTGATCTGATAGTCTATGGCTACTTGAAAGACAGTGAGCGGTAATGGAGCCAAACCCTTCTCAATAGCGGTAAATGATAAAACAAGGGGGAATGGCCACAAGCTGCACCTTGGGAGATTGAGATTGAGAGATTAAGAGAAAGTTTGGCACCAGGAGGGTAGTCCAGCACTAAAACAGGTTGCCCGGCAAGGTTGTAGAAACTTCATTCTTCAAGGCATTCATGGCTCAGCTGGACAAAGCCACAGCTGACCTTATCAGGCATTGTCAAGGCCCTGCTCCGGGTGGAAAATAGGACTAGATAACCTCCAGGGGTTCCTTACAACCAGTATTTCATTGGTTCTCTGTTCTACTTTCTAACCCTTTTTGACTTTCTTTTCCTAGCATGTGTGTATCCACCTGTTGTCATAAAGCAACTGTAACTTGTCTCGTGCAGAGACTTCTCTGATTTTTTTCAGCCTATTTTTTTGAATGAAGTAAAGCTGATGCTATATCTGTGTCCCGCCTTTCTCCAATAATTTGTGTCTCCCGGCCAACAAATACTGAATTTGAGAGAGAGTACTCTCAGAGGTACTCAGTTCCTACAACTTTCATAAAAATACATGGCCTAGTAATTATATGGAAAGGAGACTGGACAACTTCTGATGAAAACAGTATTGCAATGTGTGCTCCAGTTTGGAGATCAGCATTAAAATGCAAATAGATAGGAAACTGGGCACCCTTACTTTCCTGATCACACAACTGTTACATAGTGGGCACCTAGTCTGAAATTCTAGCTTGGTAAATCACCCAAGTTGGATTTTTCAAACCTGAATTTCTTCAAGTTAAGCACATAAGTGAGAGGACTGAGTTTCAAAGCAACTGCAGCTATCACTACCTTTTTCAGAAAGGCTGAGGCTGCTAAAATTGATTTTTAGATCTCTAAACAACTTCAGGAGTATACTTTAGCACTAATAAATAAAATATACCTTCTGTACTGTGGTGAACTACATGTACAATTTTGAAATTTAGTGAAGATGGAATTTTAAGCTTCAAACAGTTTTAACTTCCTGATCCTCTGGCTTAGTTGCACAGTTGATAGATTTTCATCTTAGTGATACACCCCTTTGCATTTCCTCAAGCTCATTTTTTCAGTAAAAATTCCACTGAATTCAGAAAATTCTCTGATCACGCAAACAAGGGAAGAAGTGAGAAAAATGAAGCACCAATCTGTTTTGGTGCCAGATCCATACTGCATTGCTATCAGGTGACCAGTTAGCTGTGCAGAAATCCTGCCTCCATACTGTTTTAAAAGGTTATGTCCAGAGGCTTGGAGATGGAGTGAGCAACAGAAGATTAGTTAAGTGACGTCTGGTTTCATTGCTGCCTGGTATTTACCTCTTAGAACAGTTCCTGCAAGCCGCTACTGAGCCCTCCTACGTGGGGATGATTGCACCAAGAAAATACACAGCCCATACTCTTCCTTCAGGTAAAGACTTGGCAGGAGAGAACAGACATTAGCTAAAAAGATTTCTAGGGTTATTTCAATAACTGCTGTTTCTAAGACAAGGTTGTTTGCAACTAAAACAATCAAAGCTGAGCCTTGCTTTCTGTATATTCCAGTTGGAACGAGTACTTTGTGATGAAAGAATTAGCAGATTTACTCTGTGCTTACCACATAATTGCAGTCCTTGTGCACTAAGGTTTAGGATGAATACCTGAAAAGGGTTACTACTTGGCGGGGGCGGGGGGAGACAGTCTGGTTTGGAAGAAGAGAGTTTGATTGTGACCTGGTCAATGAAAGAATCTGCAATGCACCAATCTTTACATATTCAGTAAAGATTTACTTAGGAAAGATGCAGGAAATTTGAAATAATGGACTTTGTGTAACTTCTAACAAAATTGTGTGCTGAAAAGAGGGCTGTCCCTTCACCTTTCACCACTCAATTTTGCCTACAAAGAATATCTGTTAGAAAGTGAGGATGAAAAAATGCAGTTTACAGCTCCCTGTATCTCAGCTGTAGGGATTTATGATGTGTCTTGATGAAATAATTTTCCCAATAGCACTGCCTGCTTTTTTACCATGTTGCTATGTGCAAAATATCCATCTCCTGTCAACTGTTATGCATGTCAGGGATGCAAAATAGGGCTTTGGGTTTAGCCCTCAAATTGAGGGGTGTGTTGTATAGCAGTATCTCTGGCAGGAAGATAGATTCAGATGTGCTGACTTGACTCGTTTGCAGCTCTTTGGGTTTGCTCAATTTGGGCTTGCACGAGCATGTTTGTATATACATGCACAATATACATGTGAGAGATATTCACGTCCTCCTCTCTGCAGACCCAGGAGTCTAAAGGATCAGATGCATTACTGTCCGTTGCCTTTGTCGTTTAATTTAGCAACCTCCAATGGGTGGTTTGGGTTTGTTTTTTTTCTTTTTGACCTGTAAGTGCTTTGTACCAAAAATCTAAATTGAAAGGTCCTCAACAGCTGAAAGGTGATACTCTAATGAGATCAGTGCAGAAAGCACCGTTCTGCACTTGTACGGTTGGACGCTGCTCCGTGGTGGCTGAAGAACTGGCTGTGTTTCTGTAGGCTGCAGGTGGGTACTGTGCACGTTTAGTTGCACGGCTCTGTTCTTCACTGCATTTCAGCCCTGGCCTGACAGTGTTGCCAGAACCCATGTGTGGGTGCCTTTTGTGAGCTGAGATCTGAAGCCTTTGGCTCACATAATAGCACAAAAGAGGGTTTGCTAAAGACTTTATGCTTTGCCTGCTTCACTGTCTAGTGCATTGGGTCATGGACTCTTAGTGCTGTGACTGTTGGGTGTGATAAGTAGGGATTGTAACTACACCGAGATCAATTGAAATGCTAAAACTTTAACTGTCTTTAGACGACATTGTTTACCCATCATGTTCTATCCCAAAATGCAAATACGTGCAAACTGTGAGTTGCATTTTTAAAAATCTCCTGTGAAATACAGCTGCTTTTGGGCATCGTTGAAGAGCCAACAGGCTACGCAGGGAAACACCTACCCTGTGAAAAGTGTCCTACTATCTTCTGCATCCGAAAAGGAGGTTAGGAAACTTTGAGAAAAGCCCTGAAGTAATCTGAAATTTGGATATGTACAGTGCAATTTGCTTGGAAGGGTGAAGAATTTAGACAACTCTGCTTGAAATTAAAACTGCCTCCAGGGAGGCTGGATGTTACAAACAGGATGGCTGGATCTCAGTGACATTCCCCCTGGGCAATTGGAGTTTTTGTATACAGAAAATTGCCAAGCTGCTATCTTTTTCTTCTTCTATAACACAAGTGAAGCCAAAGGATTTTGTTTTGTTCTGAAACTTTATTCCCTTGGACACAGATCATCTGTGCTGAAAGCCAAGTTTCGTCATGAAGCAAATTTTATCTGTTCAGATCTTAAACCTTTTTAGAGCAGAGATTAACAGGGATATGAACACATAACCTTAAGTTTCTAGTATTGACACATAATCCATTAAGGGTTTTTTCCCCCTTGGAAATGTATTATTACATCCCTGCCCACTACTTCCAGCACACACAAAAAATCGCTTTAGAGATTTTAAAATTTTGTTATGTGAGCATAAAGAACACTTTATAAGTAGAGCATGTTGTGCAATGTGGTAATTGCTAAGAACTGGTAGCTCTTGGACCATCTGAGGCAGATTTGTTGACTGTGTTCTAACCAAACCTCAGTTTATTATGAAGAAAGCTATCATTTTCCTTAGTTTTCTCAACAACAACAATAAAAAGTTATTTATGAAATTCTTTAGAGAAATCTACCTTCAATCATGCATGAACTTACTGTGGATTGTTAAATTTTGTAGGTTCTCTTTTATAGTTGTTTGATCTTGTGGCAAAATTACACTTCACCCAACCATGTATACTTGTCTTTTTTCCTTCAGTAACGACAAGCTTAACACTTAATGGAAAACTAACCTTCCTTCCTACAGCCTGAGTTTCCTTATCCTAAGTCTTGTCTAGAGTTAATTTGAACTGTTGAACTAAATTTTAAAATGTTGATGTAATTAAATCTGGTTCAGATTTCTGTATTAGTTATGGAATTAGTTGCTGACCAGTTTTTTGCTTTAGCATATATTGATACTTGGCAATGCAAATATTTATGAAATTGGATTAAGTGCATCTAGTTTGAAGTTTGTATGAAAGTAAATATACAAAGCTCTCTCCACTGCGCAGGGGTGTGCACACTCTTGTCTCCCTGCTTTATCACACTCCTTGGTGCCAGTTCTATCACATGCTTGCCAGGTGAATCAATTCGACTTCTCGCAGCAAAATCATGTTCACATACATGTTGTGTTGGTGGGTTAACTTTGAGTCTGATCTGGTAGATGTTCCAAATAACCCTGCAGCCATGTGGTGCTCCAACACAAAGGAGATGGTGGGATCATGTTGCTTAAGGACAGTAAGAGAGCCAAATTTTTTCTGCTTCTGTGCTCACCCCTAGTAGCAGCCTGGAGTTATAGTGGCTTGGGTGTAATGTGAAGCTGCTCTCTGTGTTAGCTTTGATCTACCCAGTGCACTTACAGTAACAGTGGAGCCAAGGCAGCAGAGAGTTGAACAAGGGCTGTGCAAGATTTTCAGAAGAGCTTGTGTTACTATCAACTTCTGCCGCTGCTGAAGTCTGTGCTCTCACATTCTTATAGCTACTGTTACTTGAACTACTTCTGGTATGTCTTTGTGGGTTGCAGTTAGGGCTCATGCCTCACTTCTGAAAACTATTTCATTAGGGTTGCACATTTTTCTGTCCTAGGCACAGCCTTAAGTTCCGTATCTCGTGCTAGTTATGCATACATTGTGTTACAAGTTCATCCACTTCTGTAGCATTCATGTGTTTCTGCAGTCTTTTTACAGTCCAAACTTTAAACAAGGAAAATACACATACGATATTTGATGGACAAGCCTGTACAAACAGTGGGAAAAATGTGGAGTCCTTCTGGAGGACCATTCAAGTCATGCTTCCAGGAAATTTAAAGAAATGGATTTGTTTTAAATAAGTGCACTATGCTGAGTAGTAAAACCATCACATTTTTTAATTTTAATGAAGCTTGGGACTGTCACTTCTGCTCCCCCCGCCTCCGTTTTGTGTTGTTTCTAGGAGGTTTGAACCAGTCTTTTCTTCTCTCATACCTCCCCCTTTCCTCAGCATGCCTTCTCCATGTGATGGTATGTTGGATGTTCTCATAACAAGTGAATATGGACAAGCAGGGTTGGCTGGTATTGTACTATAATAATCCGTGAACTGCCCTGTATCTTATCTCTAGAGTGCTGAAAACCTGGGAAACCTTGTATTTTTGTTTTGCATTATGGATGGTTGTTGTGGCCTTTGGCAGGTTTCCATCTGTGCATCTGAGCTGCCCATGCTGAAATGTCTCTGAAGGTATTCAGTGAAAGGCTTTCATACATCTGCATAAAAAGTGCTGAAGAACTTTTTGTCATTGCTGCCCTAGGATCCAAAGTTTTGGGGGATTTTCTTCCTTATAATTAGTTCTGGTTGAGGATGGCAGAACTTGCTAAGAAAGCTATAATGGGGCAAGAAATCCATTGTCAGTTATATATTGGGTTTTTCCATGCAAGACCTCAGGAGATTTGTTTTCCATCAGGCAGTAATATTCTTACATCTTCAAAATAGTCTATGAACATGAGCTAATTAATCTCCACGATCCTCTGGGAAGTAGACAAGTAGAGTTTTTAAAAAATAAATAAAAGAAGCGGAGTTTTTGGTATTTCCTGTGCCATCTTGTGATACTTACACTTCACTGGGGCAGTGACACACCTCCTGTGGGTGAACTACTTTTTATCAATGCATAAATAAAAAGGTTCATAATATATGTGGTGGCTTAGGTATTAAATTAGACTTATTCAAACATGTACTGGATATTTTGATAACCTGCTACCCCTTTTGTAAGTAATCACACTTTCATAGCACAAGGGGAGGAAAGAATTATAACTGTGATTTTTATCTACAAAACAGACAAAAATGTTTCGGCAGCACAGCAGAGAGATAATTTACTTAAAAGAAAAATAATAAAGCCACAGAGGAAAAGTGGGCTATTGAACTCTGCTGGAGTTCATCAGAAACTCTTCTAACAGGCACCTCTGTGTCACAAGCAAATGCCTGATTCCCAAAAGGAGCCTTGGAGATGGAGAGGACTATACGTTCTAGCAGTGATTAGTGTCCATTAAGATTCAACTCAGTGTCTAGTAAAGTGCTTTTGGCTACAAGCTAATAATTCTTGATGCATATTTGAGACTGCTTTATCTTGTGCATTACCCAGTGAAGAATTGAAGGGTTTTTCTGCCCTTTTTTTTTTTTCATCTTGGATGGCACTGCAAATATTTCCTTGACTAGCAACCTTTTTTCAGCGAGTTGGATGTAGCTTAGGTGAGAATCTGACCATTGAAAACTCCAGTCATCTCACTTGTTCCTCACCATTGGTCTTTTCCCACTGTTATGTGGCAGGTATGGGCTAAAATGGTAGCAGGGAAGTCTAGAGCACCAACCTTGCTGACCCAAAGATACCACTGGCATGCAAATAATGAATGCTTTGCTTTTGCAGTCAACTTCATTACCCTTTGGCTGCAGGTGATGTTGGGGATTGCTGGTCTAAAGGCTGGGAAACCCTAATGGAGCCTCCAGGGGCTGGTTGCCTTTGGTCATCGTTGGATTAGTGCTCTGGTCTTGCGTTGACAGTGAGGGTGAGATGTTGACCGTTCCACCCAGGAGCAAACAGGAAGGATTTAAGGAATGGGGGTTTTTATTGGATTTTGGAGACTCTGAATTTTGGAAGACATGTTTTATTCGTGCTCCTGGTAAAGCATGTAGTGGTGGGTTGACCTTGGCCGGCTGCTGGCTGCCCCCCGAGCTGCTCTCACCCCCCTCCTCAACAGGACAGGGGGAGAAAATAAGACGAATAAGCTTGTGGGTCGAGAGAGCGACAGGGAAACCACTTACCAATCACCGTCACGGGCAAACCAGGCTTGACTTGAGGAAAATTAATTTAATTTATTGCCAATTCAGATAAGTTTGGAGGAACAACACCTAAAACACCACCTTCCCCCACCCTTTTCCTAGTTCATGCCTTCATTCCCGACCCCTCGTCTGCCTGTTGGAACCAGCTGGAACTGGTGTGGGGCAGCCACAACCTCTCCTCACAGAGAGCTTCTGGCTGCCAGTACCTTGCCGCCAGCGTCACGCACGGGTACCTCAGCGGCAGCCGGGGCTCGGTGTGGCGCTTCTGGATATGTGGGCACGTAGGGAAAGCGCCGCTTTCCTCCGTGCTGCCATTGATCTGGATATTTGCAGGAAAAAGAGGATCTGCACTGAAATACCGTTCTCGTGTCACGTCACTTCTCCCTCGCGCTTTTGGTGGTGACATGATCAATACAGGCGTGTGAGCTGAATTCAGTACTTTTTCCTGATAAAGATGCTATACTCAGCATGTTACAATAATATAAATTTATTCAGATTATCAATGCTCTAAGATGTTAGAAAACCTAATGATGTTTCTTAGTTTTCTTAAATGAATTTCCAGGTCCTTTGTGTAAGACTAAGTAATGGAAACTTTGCTGAATACAGACAACTTTTTTTAGATAAATTGATCTAGAATATGCTGGATATATGAAGAGAATGTTTATTAAAACATTTTTCTAGTAGCTTCTCTTCCTGCATAATTTGGCATTTTAAAAATCTTCTGCTAGCTGAGTGTTCTTATATGTATTTCTAATTTTAAGTAGTTCAGATAGATCATAGGAAGATAGACCTTAAGTCGACATCTCGCCTTTAGTTGTAAATGATGTATACTAAAATAAATGGATTTACATTTAAAATTTAGATTTTTAAAAAAAAAAAATCCAACTCTCAGTTATTTTCTTTTTATCTATTCCACTTTAGTGCTTCTGCTCTCCTAATAGGTTTCTTCAGCAGCCACCCCCAGAGATAGAAGCTGTAAACATGCCTGGTCTGAACAGAGACAGCAGAGCTAGCCAGGAACTAGTTAACTCATTGCACTGACATTTTTCTTGAGCTATTGGGTGGCAACCTCCTGTTCTTCCAATTCAACAGGCCTGTTTTTATGAGAAGTAGAATATTACATTTGTCAGAAGATTGGTTATTTGAACAAAAGTCACATGGTGAGGCATGGGTGGTAATATCAGGGGTTTTTTGATAGTCTTTACTCAGTGTCACAGTCTTTTGGAAACAACTTTTATTCTTAGACTTCACAAATTGCATTTCAAATTCCTGAAACTGGGCAGATTTCTAGAATACTTCAAAGTACTTGTATGTTTTGCCTCCCCCTCCCACCCCCCCTGGTTTTTTTGTTTGGTTTTTGTTTTGGGGTTGTTTTTTTTTAATACCTTCCTAATTCACTGTCTCTTCCTAAGTCTTCAGCAGGTGTATTTGCTTGAGTCAGACAGCTCCTTCAGCATTTCAGAAATCATATTTTGAGGTTTGTACAGCAAGTTTTAGGGTTGACAAAAATAGATACCAGGACTGAACCTTCCCAAGTCACTAAAATTAGCTGCTTTGGAAGAAACAGGCAGATTATGGCCTTATTTCAGAGCTGGATCCAAAGTTTTAACCCTTGTGTTTGAACCTGATTTAAAAACAGAGGATTCCTAAATTGTGTGAAATGAAAAAGCAAAACATGGAAACAAAAACCAGAAATGTAATCAGACAAACTTTAAAAAAAAAAAAAAAAAGGCAAGAAAAAAGCCAGGATTTGCCCATAAAAGCATTAGAACTCTTTGAAGAGACATGCAGACTAACTTTAATGTCCCAGTCCTTACTTTTTCCATCTTTTCTATCATGCCCTGTGGTATATGTGAATTGTCTGATGTTGCTCCACCCTCAAGAGAGATGCTTTTCTGTGGTGCTGCAAATGTAGTTGGTACAGTGCTCTGGTATGAAGTGTTCTATATAATTACCATAGTATTTGGGGTTTTTTACGGAGCAAGGGTGGTGAGAGGGAAGAGATTGCAATCACTTATAAGCTGTTACTGCTTTTTTGCAGAATCTGGCTCAACTGAGATCATGAGACCGTTTTGCCCTGCTGTTTCTGGTAATTAGGCATTTCTAAGCAGCAGGTCAAACCAATTTGTCTTTTAGAGGGACTGTTTATTTTGTTATACTGCTGTTAGTGACAGGTTTTTTTGGGGGGTGTCTGTTTTGTGAGCTGCTGTTCTGTTCCAGTGCTAACCTTGGTGCAAGATCCCTGGGTGTAGTTTAGTGATTGGCTTTAGAGAGCGAGGGAGAAATTATAATTTTCTGTTATTTATTTTGCAGTCAGTATTGTTGAAGCACACATTCAACAAGTTTCTTTCCCAAGGGCTACGCTGTGCTTTTCACGCACACTTCTCACGTGAGCCTTGGCAGGGGGTAGGGTGACCAAAGCTACTGTTTCTTCCAGGGAAACACTGTGAGGGTGTGCGAGGTTGTTGCCTAAGAGAATATACAGAAGCTCATCTTAAGTAATCCAGCGAGAAAAAAGTAGATGAGTAGCATTAGAGGAAAAAAGGGCTGAATCAGAGGAGAATATTGTGTGGCAAACAAGTGGCAAAATTAGAGTAAAATAGGTATGTTCAATGAACACACACACTCTCTCAAGGACTTGAGAACGTAGGAGAGAGCATGCAGCCTCTTAGTTCTTTGTGAGCAATTTTATCCTGTTTAGCAACAGGCTGAACAACTTTGCATTCCTCTTGTGTGTGTGCTTGTCTGCTCTGGTCCCCGACTGGCAGGTGGGATCTGCTGGCAATCAAACCGTCGACTTTTAAACTGATCCAAATTGACATGCTCTTCTCAGCAGGGGCATTATAATGTATAAGGGACACTATGATGGCAGCAGCAACCAAACTGTGTAGGTTTTTGCTTCTGTGCCTTAAAGAGCAGCTCTTGACTTTTTATTTTAGAGCAATGCTGTACCTGGAAGTTCAGCTCTCAGCACTTCTAAAATAAAACAGAACAGAGCTCAGGAAAAGGCTTTTGGTATCAGACTTCACCATTTCACTTTCAAAGCCATAGATCATAGATTGAATTCCAAGACAAAAAACAAGGCAGTGCAAGTGCAGGAAACAAAGCAGGGGGAAGTTCATTGTTTGTTTAAGTGACTCTCCAGGGCTTTTTTGGTACTGTGTATTTCCTAAGCTGTAGAAATATTTGAAGTGGGAAACATCTTCAAATAAAGTGCAGTTTTGTCACACACATTCAGACGTAGTTCCTTGTTCACTGACAAAACCATGTTTTCATCTTGACTGGCTTCTTGTAGTCCGGACAGTGTATGCAGTGATATCAGCCTCTTAAGTTTCCCTGTAGCCGATTTTAGACTTGGAGTCAGCTGCTTGAAATCCCTGAATTTTCTCAGCATCGGATGTGTTTTTGCTTTAACAGGAGTCTCCTCCTGCCCACACCCCCTTCCACCCCACCCTGAGTGCTTGCGCTGTCTCTCAGCTCCCCCACCCTCCCTTGGGACAGGAAAAATGAAGTGTCTACCCATCCCGGGTAGATTATGTCGCGGTTTGCAGGGAGGACAGCACGCATCCCATACGCTGAGAGGGAAGGCGAGCGACCGAAGGGCGGCTATTGTTCAGCTTGAGCCAAGGAGCTGAATAGAGAGGCTTGCGCTTGACGGGCTTCGGCTTCAGCTCTGGCTTTTCTGCATTCCAAACCATCTGAGGAAGAGAAAAGAGAGTGCAGGAGAGAAGTGTGCAGCGGCTCCGCTGACTTTCTGGTTGGCATGGTGGCAGGACCATGGTAGAGGTATTAGGATTACCGCAGAATGCAGTTCACAGGTGAGAGAGATCCCTCCTGACATGGTCCATGCAAATAGGGGACTGTATTGCTGCAATATTTCCAGTGAGGCAGGATTGGGTAGGAGGCACGTAGGTATTTTGCTGGAAATTTAAAGTGACTAGACTTAAAGAAACTAGAATCTTTAAGGGTTTTTTTCAGTGTTGCATGTATATATCAACTCTTTTCTTCATTATTTCGGTTTTATACGCAGGTTTTTAAAGAGGTCTTTACATAGATTTAATGTGATGAATGGAAAAGTGGATTATTGGTACGTTTCTGCTCACTAGTACAGAAATTACATGTTAATATTCAAACATCATGTACATGCAAAGATGAGAAACAAGTTTTTGTAATGGCTTTCAAAGTTAAAAATCTAGTTTATTGCTACTTAAATCATTAGGTTTACTTTTCTCCCTCTCCCTGAAAGCATTTACTTACCTAAGTCAGTACATTTTTATATGACATTGGATTTCTGGATAAGGCCAGACGTCATTCTTCAAGGGCACACCGTGGGAATATTTTTCAGTGTTTACTTGTGGCTGGCATTGCGTGATGTTTTCAGCATACGATATTGCCAACCTTGCTTCCTGTCCTTCAGCAAGTGATGGTAAATCAAAGCAGTTCAGGGAATCCTACAGGTTGCTCGTAAAAACAAGAGTATTTGTTTTCTTTTCAGTATAAAGGGTACTGCCTTAGTAACGTTGCTTGCCTCTTTAGCAGCTTTTGTCTTAAAATGTATTGTTAAATGATAGCAAGCTGGAAAGCCTTTAAAATTTCATGCCTTTTGGTATAGTTAGACATTTTTCAGTAGCTACAAAAGCAATAAATGTTTTCCAAGTAAACTGGGAACGGAAACTCCTGAGTTAAATTTTTTTTCTACCTTGGAAACAGCCTTTAATAGGTACTGATTATGAAGTCCTTCTTAGTCATTTTCCTCCTCATCTGTAGACCAGGGAGAATACTGATTTGCTAACTTGGAGAGACTGTTTTTGTTAGCCTGAACCAATGAGGTTGTTCTGCAGCTGCTTTTGAATTAAATGATCAGAAAATGAAAACCTTCTGCCTTAGCTTTTTTTGGACAAACATGTGTTTCTTTCAAAAACAAGCAAACTTTTGGCAAACTAATCAGAAAAGCTCAAGGCAACACAATCCCGGTCCCTTCAAAGTTTCATTTAGGTGATTTTGGAGTGGTTACCAGGAGGTACCCTTTAGAATTCCCTGTTGCTTTTTGGGGCTCTTTCATATGATTAACATCTTAATAGGGTAGTGAATTAAAAATACAATGCTGGGGAGTTCTGGAAGGCAGACGTGAGCAGCAACTTACATTCCTGCAAATTATTCATGTTGTGCCTAGCTTTATGTGATACTCTGTGGGTGCTCTCCCTCTTTCTCTCTCTAAACTCTGTGGGGAGGGGAAAACGGTGTAATTGTAACGAATACTTGAGGTGACTTCTGTCAGAAAGATCTGTCATGGCTCTTTAAAGCTCATGGGAATAAATCAGCTTCATTTGTATATAAGCAGGAGGAAGGGGCATTCTGGTATTCTGAGGCTTGAACTGCTCCTTGCCATTTGCTGATACCTGGAAATAGGTATTGCACCAGCTATGTAATATTGGAAGTCAGAGAATTGTGTGATGTGGCAAAATACAGGGTATGGACAACATTTGTAAATGGCTTGTTGGCATCAAGAGACAGATTCATTTTCCAGCCTGTAGAGGTACGTACCTTTTCAAAGCTTTAATTCTCCACAAAGGGAATACTTACTTTTATCTAGATTTCTTGGCTAATTGCACAAATGTTTTTTAGTAGAGCTAATAATGGTGGGATTTGAAACTGGGCCAATGGCAGAAGGGAGACCTAATGATCCCCTTCCATTTAATTTTCTACGTATATGGGTGACTGCTTCTACTAAGGGAGAGGGAAATCTGCACAAGAAGTCAGCAAGCAAATGATGCAACTACAGTCAGTGCTTACAGTTTCAACAGTATCATCTCCACATGTTGAAGTCTGTTGACCTTTTAACTATATATGTTATGGATTTAATGGGAAATGGTGCCAAAATTGTTGTGGTAAACATAACTGCAAAATTGGCTTGTGGAGTTGTGTAATAGCTGGTTATCTGAGCAGATGATGGCAGCTATGAAGAGCTATGGTGAGTCTGTATAGAGTTTCCTTCCATACCTGAACAGTGCTGCTCCTTAGTCAGGCAGTAGATCTGCTGTGATGACACACAACATTGCATTTTCCTTCTCTTGCACCTGCAGCATGCTCGGCAGGGTCTTTAGGAGGGCAATGGTGTGACATGGACGTCTGCCAGAGAAGTGAAACAGCTCTCCTGACGCTTTTGCTTAGAGTAGACCTCTGGGCAACCTTCAAAAGTGGTGCCAACCACAAGCATTCAAAATGCAAGTCTGGCTTAGAAAAGAGGAGGTTGAAAATATTTTTTTTACATTCATTTTCCTGCTTGTTTTGATCCTTTTTGGACTAGGCTTCAGTCAGATTTTCAAGCTCAGTCACACACAAACTGTGAAGGCCAGGTCCTTTTTCTAGAATAGAGGCTGTAATTGTCTCCACAGTTGTTTGATTCCAGGAGTAATGGCTACAGGAAAAATGCCAAATGTGCAAAATACAGTGTAATTCTAATGCCAGCTTTCACAGCATTCATGCTCTTAAAGCCCTGTCCTGGTATGTCCTAAGGTCATTCTAAAATGTCGGCTATGTTCTCCAGGGGAACTCTCGCCAGAGTGTCCAAGAAGAATGTTGAACATATTGCATCAGTCGGAAATTAAGCCCATGTCCACAAGATGGAGGACTTGGTATGTCCTTGTAAAAATTCCCTAAACTATACAGTCTCTTACCTTGCTGTGTTTCCTTGCTTCACCACTAAATTTGGTCCCTAATTTGGAAACAGATTAAAAAAACCCTCCATGTACTGCCTTTCTTGTACTGATCTCTAGTGTTTGGAAAGGCCTTGGGCTTTGGCAGTTGCCTTATTTTGATGCTTACATAGAGATTAGCATAGTATTCCTATAAACACAGGTGGAACTGAGTAGTAAGAGGGAGGGAGACCACATGATTCATAGGCAGGGGTAGGAAATCATATTGCTGGTCATAACCACTCGTGCTCCAGAATGCTTCTGCTTTTCTGCTGCATACCTGGTAAGTGCAAGCTGTATGCTTTCAGGCGACTAGACACTAACAATTTTTTGTTGGTGGTTTTCTGTCTCGTTATGTGGTGTTAGAGGTGCAGGTTATTGTGAATTAGTCTTTTTTTTTTTTTTTTTTTGTCTGTGCCAACGAAGGAGAGTTCAACTCCCACCTGATGATGTTGGCAAAGCTGCGGTTTCTTGACGTACAAAGGGAGCAAGCAGTGACCTCAGGGTGGAGTAGAGCTCCCTATTGGCACAGCACCCTCAACCCTGCTCTGCAAGAATCGCTGGTATTCAGTTCGTGCTGAAAACAAGCAAGTTGAACTCATTGTGGGAGTGCTACATAAAGCTGTTGCCTTGTACTAAGCCTTGTAGAAGAGGTAAATAACTTGATGTGATGGTGTGGCAATTCCTACGTGATCTGACCAGAAGCTTAAGAAATCGTATGGTCAGTAGAATATCATATATTGATCGTGTTGAGTCGCTTCCCAAAATACTCTGAAGCCATCTGTGTGGGTCTTAAGCATTTTGATGGCACCAGAATGTTGCAGACTGAATAAGGCGTTTAGTTCTCTCTCATCCGAAACTGTTTTTCTCAAAATTATAGTTCTCTGTTATCTATGTGATCATGTCTAGTCGTAGAAGGCAAAAAAAAAAACCCAAACCAACCACTACCCAAACCCCAACCCTCACTAAGTTATTCTTTCATTTGTTTGCTTGTCGGAGATGTCATCCAAATAACGTAGTCTAAATAAGAAAAATCATTCCTGGCTGTTTCCCTGCTCCGGTTGAGAGTTTATGCCCAAGAGAAAACAGCAGGTCAGAAAGTAATAGTAGAGACCAACATGAATGATGGTAGTATTCCAACAAAACTGCCTTAATCAATTTTTTTCACTTGCATTTTTTTCTGAATTTGGGCAAAATTCAGCACTTGTGAAGACATGAGTTGTGCAAACTGTGTCCTGCAGGGTGAGCAAGAAAAATTGTTTTCCTTTTCCATGCCTGATTGCAGCAGTCATGGGCAAGTGCTTTGCTGTCCCAATAGCAACTTGGAGGACAGTTTAGTGCAAGGTGTCCTATTTCCCCAAAATCTGCCTGCTTGTTTTCTCTTTCTGACAATTCATAGCACGTCAGCATCTTGAAGTGCAAAGGATCAAGCAGTTGCGTCCTCAAGGATAGTAATAACCTTTCAGATTGCTGACCCTTTGTACTTTACCTGTCCCTATCAGTTACATTACAAGCACTGGGAAGAATTATTTAAAAGATACTTTGTCCATGGTGTTCCAATGTAATTTCTGATAAATCCATCATATGTTAAGTGCTTCTTGTCTGTCTAATAAAGCTCCTTTATAATGATTTAGACCAGATAAAATCTGAAGGGCCTTTAAAATCATCTGTAAAATAGCAGTGGTGTGCTGTACCTGAACTGCTTAAGCAAGACATGTGCCTTTAGAGACAGCGCAGGGAGAAGTGTGTGCTTCAGCTTACTGCCTGCCTGCAGTTTGGTTTCTGGGCAGTTACTTTTTTTTCTTCTTCTTAATACCTGGGAGACTTGGAAGTGCAGCCAGCAAAGCTTCCTTACTTGGAAAGGGTGATTTTTCTAGGACTACTACTAGGTGATGCAGGTCTGGGGGATAGAAGGAAGGAAGCTGTGCTTTTTTTTTTTTTTNTTGTCAGCAAATATTTGTATTTGGTTTTTTGCTATTTTCCTTCCAGTAGCTCTACACTATTTTTCTTCCAGTAGCTCTACAAAAATAGTGTTCGTTCTTGTTAACTTTTGTCTTGGTCATGTTTAAGCTGTATTTGAAGTTTGCATTTCTTGGAAATTCGTGTTCAGAAAAACAGTGTGATGCTGATATCACTTGAGACACTGGCGATTTCAGTCCTCACAATATCAAAGTTCAAAAAAATCACTCCCCATTCCTCTTTCATACTACTTTAAAAGATGGAACAGCTCTTGCATTTCTGGGCTGGATCTTCAGATGGGTGAAGCAGGTGATATAACTGGGCTCAGTGGGTGGGGGATCAGACCCTGCACGTTGATCTTTTTCATGTTCTTCATCCATTCTTGAAGGTTTCGCACCTCTCAGGGCTTCTTAATTTTTCTGTCAGTCTTAGCATTAAAGTAACATTTCTAATGCTAAATAACTTTAGAACTAACATAACATTTCTAGCAAAGATGCTAGCTCAGAAATACTTTTTTAAATTGAAGTGCTTGAGACTCTATTCATTTCAAGCTGTCACTTTCACAGTGTTACTGAGCAAGGGCTTCCATATCAATCTTTGTGCTTGGCAAATCTGGGAAATTGTGAAGTTTCTTTTGTTTTTACAGCTCCATGTTCTCAGGACATTTTCAGTCTACTCTTTGTTTTGAACACCCCATGTTTTTGGTCGGGGGATAAGAATGTAGAATGTATTCTTTATGAACACATTCTTGGGAAAAAAGTCATCGCCTGAATACCAGCAACAGAAACTAAGTAGTCTTTACATACTGCTCATTAAATATATAGCTGGATGTATTCATACTTTAATACAAGATGTCTGTTTATATGAGGCATATGGCTCACAGTTCGGAAAGGCACTCCAGAGTGGATGACTCTGTAAATAACGTCTTGGCCCTAATTTGGAATTAAATTAGCTTAATGTTTTTAGAGTAGTCATTAGGTTAGCAAATGTGACGCCCATCTACAAGAAGGGCCGGAAGGAGGATCCAGGGAACTACAGGCCTGTCAGTCTGACCTCGATGCCGGGGAAGGTTATGGAGCAGATCATCTTGTGTGCCATCACGCAGCAGGTACAGGACAACCAGGTGATCAGGTCCAGTCAGCATGGGTTTAGGAAAGGCAGGTCCTGCTTGACTAACCTGATCTCCTCCTATGACATGGTGGCCTCCTTAGTGGACGAGGGCAAGGCTGTGGATGTTGTCTGCCTGGACTTTGGTAAAGCCTTTGACACCATTTCCCACAGCATTCTCCTGGAGATACTGGCTGCTCATGGCTTGGGTGGGCATTCTCTTCACTGGGTAAAAAACTGGCTGGATGGCCAGGCCCAAAGAGTTGTGGTGAATGGAGTTAAATCCAGTTGGTGGCCGGTCACAAGTGGTGTTCCCCAGGGTTCAGTGTTGGGGCCAGTCCTGTTTAATATCTTTATCAATGATCTGGACAAGGAGATTGAGTGCACCTTCAGTAAGTTTGCAGACGACACCAAGTTGGGTGGCAGTGTTGGTCTGCTTGAGGGTAGGAAGGTTCTGCAGAGGGATCTGGACAGACTGGATGGATGGTCCGAGGCCAGTTGTATAAGGTTCAACAAACAAGGCTAAGTGCCAGGTCCTGCACTTGGGTCACAACAACCCCATGCAACACTACAGGCTTGGGGAAGAGTGACTGGAAAGCTGCCTGGCAGAAAAGGACCTGGGGGTGTTGGTCGACAGCCAGCTAAATATGAACCGGCAGTGTGCCCAGGTGGCCAAGAAGGCCAACAGCATCCTGGCTTGTATCAGAAATAGTGCGTCCAGCAGGACTAGGACTAGGGAAGTGATTGTCCCCCTGTACTTGGCACTGGTGAGGCTGCACCTTGAATACCATGTTCAGTTTTGGGCCTCTCACTACAAGAAAGACATTGAGGTGCTGGAGCGTGTCCAGAGAAGGGCAACGAAGCTGATGAAGGGTCTGGAGAACAAGTCTTATGAGGAGTGGCTGAGGGACCTGGGGTTGTTTAGCCTGGAGAAGAGGAGGCTGAGGGGAGACCTTATCACTCTCTACAACTACCTGAAAGGAGATTGTAGCGAGGTGGGTGTTGGTCTCTTCTCCCAAGTAGCAAGTGATAGGACGAGAGGTGATGGCCTCAAGTTGCACCAGGGGAGGTTTAGATTGGATACTAGGAAAAAATTCTTCACCGGAAGAGTTGTCAAGCACTGGAACAGGCTACCCAGGGAAGTGGTTGAGTCCCCCTCCCTGGAGGTATTCAAAAGACGTGTAGATGTGGCACTTAGGGACATGGTTTAGTGGTGGACTTGGTAGTGCTAGATTAACGGTTGGACTTGATGATCTTAAAAGTCTTTTCCAGCCCAAACGATCTATGATTCTATGATTAATAGATACTTACAAACTACCATGCTGCTAACAGCATAATTTAGCAGAATCCCTTGGCTATGCTGAGGATACCTGAAGTTGGATTGAGTAAAAAAATGTAATTAAGTTGGTGTGGAAATGGGGAAAAAAACCTATGGTTGCTTCATCAGTAAAGTTCTGAAAACCCAGCAGAAACGTTTGTGTCAGAGCTCTCAGCGCTTCTGGTTAGGTCACTGTTTTGTAACGTTGGCGAAGTGTTTTCCCATGGGAGAGTGGACAACAATAATGGGACGGTTTGACCTATAGCAATAAAATTTTCCTGTTGCTAGTTCTTCTGATTTTTGGAACTGGCTGATTTAGGGTTAACATGCCCAAGAACCAAAATCATAGTAATTTGCCTACTCTTCAATTACAGTAGTTTTTTAAAGATTATTTAAGACTGCATCTTTCTTGCTGTACATGAGCAGCATGATGGTTCCTTCTCTGCTTACCTCCTCGTATCTAGATAGAGCCAAGTTTCTTTCCTTATACAATACTGGACATTCTCTGTGGTGTGGGTGCAGGTACATGTCTCATTCACTCTGTTGATCTTCAGTTGACGGTTTGACTCCAAGTCTTCCTGCTCTCCTCAAGCATCTCTTTATTAATACATCCTGGAGGAAAAAAGTATAGTCTTAGACTCAGCAAAACTTAATTTTGTGGGCAAGTACAGTCAGCAGCATGAAGGATTCATCTCCAGCCCCTACAGCATTAGTCTTGCATCATTTTTGCCAGGAAAACACAATGCTGAGATCTAGAGAGGGAACTGGGGCAGACATCCTTCTAAAAAAAGCCAGCCTGTTTATGTTGTGTTAGAATGTTAAGGAGGAAAATATTATGGAAAAATTGAAGATGTGTTTTAAAAGTAGTTTAAAATTCAGCTCCTTACCAAGTAGCTTCATATACTTCTGACAGCTTTTTTTCCTTAACCTGAAAAGCATGTCTATAATTCTAAGATATTGTGTATACACAAAAGAGTTCATATGCACCAAGGAAACACAATGTAATGGGAGGTCTCTTAAGACATAGCTTGCTATTATGGAAAAGATTTTGAAGCATTGATTAGATTCATATAGGCAGTTAGATGTATCTTTATATTGCAAGGGAAGTATAAGCCAACTTCTGTGCTGTGAAGTGTTGTTCTTTGTGTCCAAGTAAACTGACTTAAGTGAATTTTGTCTGAGGGGCCCATGGCTAGACTTACGTATTTAGCCATTTTTGAAGTGTTTGTGGTAGGGTCTTGCTGCTTGTTTTCCATAAAGGCGAAGTATGAATAGCCAGCCAAGAGGCCAGATGATTTTGGTAGGGAGGCTCAGTGGGCATGGAAGAGCTTTATAAAGGCTAACCTCTTCGGGTTTAGTTTAAATTTTCATTTCAGTTGCTGACCTGTTTGTCTCCAATGGCTTGTCAAAACTAAGTCTGGAAATAGCTTCCTGCCATTATTTAAAATGTCACTTGTACAAGGGAGCTCTTGCCTGTATTATTATATATTAGACAACTTCAAGGTTTGTTGTTTTTCTCACCTTCATTTTGAGCCTTTCTGTCCCTATTTATCTTTACAGCCTGTCAGCAGGCACAGCTTTCGCTGCCCCTGGATTCCTCACTGCTCCAGCAATTGTTATTTAGGAAATTCTGTGCTGTGCCTCCCTCCTGAGTAACCACTAGGTTAACATCTCTGATCCCAGCTGGGTTTGGAAGGATAGTGGTGTTCGCTCTGGAAAGTAAGGGGAACTATTACCCTGGTAAAAGATAATATTACATCAGTGCTGTGGCACGTAGAGGTTGCCATCTTCAGCTGGATGAGAGCTGTTGAGAGTGAGTGCTAAAGATCACTGACTGTGCTAGAATCACTTCATTAAGCAATCTGAAAGGATAAAATACTAGATGATAATGTGTATATGTGGGCTGGTACTTCATCAGCATGGTTTCACTTTCCACAACAAAATGGACTGCCTTAAAGAGTGTCCATCAATTTTTTTTCTGATAAAAAGGGCTTTCTGTGTACTTTGCCATGCTCCAACAGGGCTATCCACATCTTCTCATGTTTGACGTAAATCTGCTATTGGTTTATATTGCAATAGAATTATTCTGTTCAGCTGCTTATAGCTTATTCATAGGATTGTGTCATGTTATTACACACTGGTGTTGCTTCTGTAGCTTAAGCCAAAAAGTTATCTATGTCACAAAATAATTATGAATCCTTCCACCATGATTCCATAATACACAATGAGTTACTTGGCCTTGTCCATCTGGATGCTCTTGAACTAGATAATAGAGTGGTTAGAAGGCTGTTATATTGTAATACTGCTTCTCCAAGCAAAATTACTTTCGTTATAGATAGGCATTTAAAATGATTTAGTGCAGGAAACAGAGCCTTTTGCATATAGAATTGACATTTTTAGATGTCTAGAAAACTTATTTTCAGGCTAGCTTGCTTGTTCTGTGCTGTGGCATTGAACAGGATTGGAAAGTTATTACTGCTTGGCATTTTTCTGGGGCAAAATGACTTGAATAACTTTTCCTATTGCCTAATGGACAAGTGTAGAGGTGAGTAGTGTATGACATTGATCCAGGAGTTGGAGAAGCGGATGTATGTTGTTTCTTGTGGATTAACTAGTGCTGCAACCTCAGCAAGCTATTTTATGTCTCTGCTTGCCTGCTTTTTGTGAAAAAATTTGCCCTCTCTCTACCTGGTGTGCCCCTGTTCCAAAGGGAGCATTTCATTTTTCAAGTGTGCAAATATCCTGTCTTTATTCACTCCTAAATTAACTGTAAAACATTTTAATAAGAATGATTTGGGTGTGCAATGTCTGATGTATATTGCTGTGAAGACATCATCTACTGACTATAGCAATATCCATCAATCAGTCCATCAGAGTCTGTCCCTAGTGCAAGTAAGATCCATTTTTCCTCTTCTTTTAAGTGCCTCATGCAGAGAACATTAACATGTTATGATTTATAATACTACCATGACTTTGTGCTTACAAAGCATCTGCATCAGAAGGCATTTGTGCTCTATTATTTGCATATATTATGAATTATCATTTACTAAAATTCCTGTAGAAAAATCTGAGCACTCATGCTTCTGTGTAGTTTCACTTATCAAGAATGCTAATTTTTAAATCCACGGGATGGCAAAGCTGCTTAGCTTCGTAGGTTTCAAAATCATAACTGTAGGAGGGTGACATTTCTGACAACTGCAGAAAGGAGCAGAAGCTCATTCGCTGATGATAATGCAAAGAATTACCAGTTGGGGATGTATACAAGTTTTAAATGATTTGTTTATGTAAGAGGTTCCAAAACATAAGGGCTTGGTTTAATTTTCAGCCTTGTGACTTCTCTGCTTTTGGAACTCAGGGGTGAGGGAGATGAACCCAAACAATTTGAAGGCATTTTCTTGTGTCTTCACCTGCTATTCTGTATGGCTACGGGTGCTAATTTTGGAAAACAGCAGTCTCTCAAGGCAGAGATTAGCTGCTTGTTACTCCTGATAGCTGGGGTTTTTTATTACTACTTTGCTGATCTCTCCCACCTTTCTATATTTCATACTTTGCATACTTCCACACTGGTCAGTAGAGCAATTTGTATCTGTATTTGCATTGGTTCAACAAACTTTTTTCCAGTGTAGGTAGGTCTCACAGCATGAAAATAAGTTAGTCATGTTTTGAATATTCCTCTCATGCTTATTTGCAGCTTATCTCAATGTCGTGGTTTAGCCCCAGTCGGCAACTAAGCACCACGCAGCCGCTCGCTCACCCTCCCCCCCCCACGGTGGGATGGGGGAGAGAATCGGAAGGGCAAGAGTAAGAAAACCCACGGGTTGAGATAAGAACAGTTTAATAATTGAAATAAAATAATAATAATAATAGTAATAGTAATAATAATGATAATAATAATAATAATAATTGTAATGAAAAGGAGAACGAGGGAGACAAACAAAACCCAGGGAAAAGAAAACAAGTGATGCAACCGCTCACCACCCGCTGACCGACACCCAGCCAGTCCCCGAGCAGCGATCGCTGCCCCCCGGCTAACTCCCCTCGGTTTATATACTGAGCATGATGTCATATGGTATGGAATAGCCCTTTGGTCAATTTGGATCAACTATCTTGGGCCGTGCCCCCTCCCAACTTCTTGTGCACCTGGCAAAGCATGGGAAGCTGAAAAAGAAAGTCCTTGACTAGCCTAAGCACTACTTAGCAACAACTAAAACATCAGTGTGTTATCAGCATTCTTCTCATACTAAATCCAAAACACAGCACTATGCCAGCTACTAGGAAGAAAAGTAACTCTAACCCAGCTGAAACCAGGACACTCAAAAACTGTCTGTCCTGGAAAATTTGGACAAGACTTTTTGAAAGCTTTTGGTAAGCTCTAGAGCACAAGACCTGCTTTAAGATGGAGAAAGACAAATTTAAGAAGCTATTCACAGTGTTTCTTCTGCCTGTGGCAAGCTTTAGTGGGAGCCCAGCACTACATCCCTCTTGCTGTTGTGGAGCAAGTTTAGTCTCTGGTTTTCTTGCACAGCAAAAGGTCTAAAAATTAAAATCAATGCTACAGAGGAGTTTCAAGGTTTTTTTGAAGTGATTGTTTGAATCACTTCAAAGGATGTAAACAGGGAGGACATCTCTAATACCAGAGTTTGATCATGTAGGGTATCAAAACATACAAATGTCAACCAGTGCCCAGTGGTTGGGAGATGAGGCTCGATAAATTCAATCTTGGAGCTATGGAGCAAATTGCTAAGCACGAGTGGAGTTAACTGTTGGAACAGTTTACCATGGGAACAGACTGGCTCTTTATGTCTTTGCAGTGTCTGTTTGCAATTGGATGTCCTTTTTTCTGGAAGACATGTCTTTGTTCAACTAGAAATAGTGCAATGAATGGGTGAGAGTCACTGGGTGACGTTCTGAAGGTGTTTTAAGTCAGGTTAGGTGATTGTAATCATTATTTCTACTTTTAAATTCGATGGATTTGGTGTTTCTAAATGTCAGTGGTTCTTCTGCATCTACCTATCGCTTTAAATTTCCTGGATTTGTAATGGGGGTGTGTTCATGACTTACTTTCTTACAAGGACTTTTCAATTCATGCTTTTGTTCTGATGCCTATCTCCGCCTTATGACAGTCCATCGCAGACAGGCTTCCTGCCTGATATTCTGTCCTGTTAAACCACACAAAAAGGAGATAAATAGTAGGGAAGTATTTATGCCAGTTTTTTCCCCTCTGTGTGTTGCCCCAGGAATGTTGATGCACAGTAGAGGTCTGCATATGAAAAACCATTTCAGTTCCTAGTTACATCTTCCTGACTGAAGTCTTTGCCAGTTCTGCCTCCATTTTCTACAAAATTTTTCATGTTCCCATATTTTAAAATATTCCAGTAAGCCAGTTTCATATTTGATATTTAATATACTTCCCCTGTTTTCATGAACATTATAATACATTGAAAGGGATGAATAAAGCTAAATTATGATACAAGATGAGACAGCTAGGGAGGAAAACAGGATCTGTACACAATCTGTACTCCTAGAAAGGATGCAAAATTGGTAAGCATTCATGGGAAATCAATACTCTTAACTTTGTTTTCTCTAGAACCTATTATTTATGAAGTTGATAGTTAATATTGCAAATTAAACCAGTTTTTAATGGAAGGGCGGTCAGGTGGTTTGGGGCACTGTATTTGTTTCACAGAAAACTAAAAGGAAGGAGGTGAAATTTTTGTTTCATATTTACCAACCAGATAGAAGAAAATAGCTGTCTAATCCTTTCTCTAAAAGTTCTTTAATTCCATTCTTATTGCAAGTAGATTTACGTCATCAGTTTGCACAGTCTTAACTCAAAGAAAAGATTCTACTTGTAGAAGTTGGACAAAATGTGATCCTCCCACACAATCAGTAAAATTTGTTGGAAAAGCTCATTTTGTCAAAAAAATCAGCTATTTTTTGCGTAGATGGGAAATATATCTGATGGCTTTCTATCATTGGATTTTATGTTATGTAGGAAATGTTTCTGGTTTTTTATTGCTCTGTTAATATTGGGGGTGGAGGCATGTACTTTTTCAGTGTGAACAGGAGGACTGCTTGGCTAAGTCTTCCCTGCTGCTGTGGTATCCCACTCCTGAATTGTCTGTCCCGTGTACCCTCATTAATTGTGAATTCTGTATAGCATCTGCCCTGCTTGGCAGGTGTTTTATGAAAATATCTGTCCTGCGCAAACAATACTTGCTACAGTTTGTCTTAGTAATTGGAATTTTCTGCCCTGATGGGACTTGATAGCTCTTTTTTTTTCTTCATTTGTTGGTTGGTATCTAATTCTTCGCTTTGCTGATCTAATGGCTTTTTGTTGTTGCTGTTTTGGCTTGGGTTTTAATCAGTGGTCAGCAAGTGTCCTAGTTTGTAATAGGGATTGGCAACTGTATAAATTATTTAAAATAAAGACAGGTTCAGAAAATGGTGAACAAAAGGCGGCTGTCTCTTTAAAGAGTGCAGTTTGATCAGAGCATCAGCTCCATCCCCTGAGGACAAAGGCAATTTTGATTTGTGGGGCCCAGGAGTCCCTCACTTACCGGGATTCGTCTCTGCTCGTGCATGTGTAAACCTGTAAAATGCTCTTTTGTGTAGAATAAATCATATGCTATAAATCCTGTACAATTAAACGTGACCCTTCATAAAGTCACGATGACAACTCTTCATTGCAAAGCTGTGCAGAGCAAGCTTACTGTCTAGACAGAGCAGAATTATTTCCCATTTATCCTTTTTTTTTTTTTTTTAAATAAATAACCGACCGTTAGCATTGATGACTTCTTTGAACCCCCAAGAACACTGCTCTCTCCTTACCTCTTTCTCATTTGCCCTGTTGCAGTCAAGGCTGAAGCCCAGCGGGGCTGTGACTGCTGCTTCGCACTGAGGAAGAAGAGCAGTTCCCCTCTCTCTAATGCTGCTGTTGGCAGTCAGAAGCAGATTCCATTATTGCCGATCAATGCCGCCGCCATGCAGGAGGAGGGGAGAGGGAGGGGTGGGAGCTTCCTATTCACAGATTGATCAACCTGCCATTGCATGAACAAATTCATTGTAAGAAAGGCTGGGATGCTGTTATAATAGCTGGAGCAGGAAGGGGCTTGTAAACAGGGGAATGCAGGCTCTTCAGTAATGGGGAGGGTATTTAAATTGCTTCTAAGCTTGCTGTTTTTTCTTTTAGCATAAAGCATAATACCTGAGCCTACAAACAAAGCCAACACTATAAGGAATGATAGGGATATATTACACTTAGCTGATGAGCTATTGTGCTGACTTACTTGAGCTTCTTCAGCACTGAGACCTATTTCTTCTTTTTACTTAAACTGATTCAACTCCTGCTACCTCTTGGATTTTAAAACCTCTGTTTCCCCTGCTCCCCTTTTTTGCCTTCTTTCTGTTCCTGCTTGGACTGAAACCTGACACAAAGGGACAACAAGTACAGATCCCACTTACTGCTCCCACCCATGCCTGCTTTGTCAGTATGGGCTGTCAGATGTAGGGTTGAGAGAACAGGGCAGGATCACGCTCTCATGTTGTCAGTGTAGACAATAACTGGAGTACTGGAATCCCAAGACCATCAGCTCCTCCCCACCCTTCCTACCCTGCTTCGTTCACTTATTGTTTTCTGTATGGAAAAGTTTTCTGGCTGGAGAATGAGTCTTCTTTCTCCTGGTGATGTGGCTGAATGGCTGGATAGCAGCACAGAAGATGAGAAAAGCCTTCTCTCGTTTCTTGGTACGGTAGGGTACTAACTGTAATTTTTTTTTTTTTTAACACTTTACTGGGAAGCCTTTACTACTTCCACTGGCGCTTAATTTCTTCAGTCCTTCAGTTACCTGACTTTATTTCTTTTTAAAAGCTTTTAAGTGGCATGCAATTGTTAATTAAACTTGGTTACAATCTGTTCGGAATAGTTGCAAACATGTTGGGCAAAGGTCAAGTTATAAATGGGCATGTGCCATGCAGAAAATCCTTTCTGGACTAAACAATGTTACTTACTGGTCTGTTTTTCTTCTCTGTGCCATTTGGCCAGCTGATACCTGTGTTCAGTCTACTTCCACTCATTTCTGTCAGCTTGCCTACAACTTAACTTTTCAACTCTGTGATGGTAGTAAGATAAATCAGAGGAGACTGCTGAAAGTTTTTCTTCTTAAGAGAAATGTTTAGATGCATTTAGAATAAAAATTTCAGCCACGGGATCAGATACTTCTCTAGCCTAGAAATTAAATCTAGGAAGCACAATCAAACAATCCTGTGCTCTGTTTCTGGACACTTACACATTAGTTTAACTGCATTCAGGTAGAAAATTGAAACTGTTCTTTTATTTATAGTCCAGCATAAATACCAGTAAGAGGTTGAAAACGTTTGAAAGAGAATTAAGACGTAGAAGCTGATTATTGTTTTGTTTTTCCCTTCGAGCTGTTGCTTTGTCAAACTGTTGTTATTTGGTTTTGTTCTTTTAATCCCATCTCCACAAATCATTCCATCTCCTTAATGGTTTCTGTTGTTCTCAGGATGCTATCTGTTTTCTTTCTGTTTTGATAATTTCCAGGTACTGAGTTGCTCAGATGGGCTGCTTGATATGTGTGCCCCTCTTCCTTTCCATGCACTATTTAAAAAAAATGTTTGTTATAATATCTGCTAGAATATCTTCCCTCCCCCCCCAGGATACCATAGTCACCATTCTGGATCTTTGTCAGTCAAGTAGGTGATAGCTAATCCAGATGTTGTTTTTCCCCCAGTTTTGTTGTCTTCCATCCAGACCACAGGCAGGTACCTGGTGTGGCTGTGCTCTTTTCAGTAGATAGAGTTTACACTGGTCTCTTTATGGTAAGCAGTTCTCTTACTTAGCAGGTCCAGAACAGTACAGAATGTGGGAGGAAAATAAGGGACTCCCACAGAGTCTATTTCAATTTGCTAACACTTCATTGCTCTGTGCTGTGGCCTTCTTTGGGAATAACACACCAGATGTGAACAGGGATAAGAGTATGCATGGGCTGGGCACCGGTGCTGCTCTTTGAGAGACTGCCATTTTTCCCCCCTTACACATATGCTGTGTTTGCATTTTGTTCCAAACCAAGAGATCCTCAAGATGTCTCCTAAATCTTACCCCAGAAACACCAGGAAGTATTTATTCAGCCTGGAGTCTGAAGGGTGTCGCAAAGCTGAGCTATTTAAGGTAGCATTTTTTGCCTCCAAGTACTTAAATTATCTTTTTTTCTTTGATCTTAAAGACATACCAATTCCCAAATGGTGTCTTAACTCTGGGGCCATATTTAAGATTCATTGACATCCCTCAGCTGTCTACAGTACATTGGGACTTCTTTTTGTGTGTCCATAACAATAATTCTTATTGCTCAGGGGCAAAATCCTGCCATAGTGAGCAAGAGGTGCTGAAGCTTAGAGCAGCCTTCTGGCCCATTGAGAGGAACAGGGAAGAGCTGTTGAGCTTTGATGCATCCAAGAGCCAGTCACTTGTGAGTATATCCCAATAACCAGAGCAAAGGATCGCATTTTAGAGAATGCCTCGATTCACAGCCCTTTTGCAGAGAGTAAAAAGATTGGTTTTGAAAGCCGTGGCTCAAGGCTGTTGTTTAATAATGAGGATAATAAATATTGATATCATACTAATGTGTGTCCAAGTCATAAGCCTCAAAACAAATTACATTTCGGGAACAAGTTACCATGCATCAGCTGATCTGCGTTAATTGTCTGTGTGCAATCTCTCTGCAGCAAACACAAGGTAATTTGAATTAGCAGGGGCAGTCCAAGATCATTAGGAACTAACAAGGACATCAGCATCTCCAGGTCATATGCAGTA
>VYZW01051255.1:0-15749 GCA_013401315.1 Balaeniceps rex
GTCCTAATTGTAGATTCTTAGCATACTACATGCCTTCCACCCAACCGTTCAGTGTTAATTATTGTTATAGGTGTTGGATTTCATAATCAGAGCTCCTAATCCTCTTTAATAATTACTGTTGTGCAAATATTTCTGACTTCTGTATATGTTCTCTGTCAGAGATCATCTAAGCCGTGCAGTCAGCAAAGCTGCTGAACTCTGGAAAGCCAAATCATTGTGTTAAAAAGCTACAGAAGTAGTTACAACTGTGTCTTCTGAATAAGACAGAAGCCAAACATTAGTAAGTTTAAACTCCTGAATGTGTACCAACACTACTAGTCAGCTTATCTAGTTTTGTCATACTTTAGACATCTTGGGTTGATATCCAAGTTTGAAAGAGCACCGAGTAACGTCTAATGTGACTATTTAAGGATATTTTAAGATAAACAGTAGGTTAGTTTTGGAACTTAACACTTACGTTTATGTGTTTGAAATGACTCGTGAAGAGACAAGACTATAAAAACTCACATCACACACTCTGTGAAGGAATTTAGTACATTTCTGGTTTAGCCTTACATGTTCAGTGCGGCAGCACTCTGGCAAACATGGTGAATATTGCAAGATTTGCCCTATTGACCAGCCAAGAGGTACAACCACCACATACAGCAATAGTAACAGCCACATTGGGTATGAAAAGATTTATGAGCTTTTCGACTAANGCAAACACAGTGAATATTTGCAAGATTTGCCCTATTAGCATGCCTATAGGTACAACCATCTCATACACCACTAGTAACAGCCACATTGGGTATGAAAAGATTTATGAGCTTTTAGACTAGAAGCCAGGTGTTAAGACAGTGTTGATTACATCTGTTCAAAGCCTCAGAAAGAGATGACTTGCTCTAGCAAGTAACCTTCCCCATAGAGGAAGGGACTTGCCTCACCTATGAATACTAGGAAGTCCAAGATCATGCTGTGTACAGATCACCGCACCTCCAGAAAGTAAGCTATTCCCCCTGCAGTTCTTTGGAATATCTACTTCCAATTTATCTTTTCTACAAGGAGATGTTCCTTTGTGTTTCTTAACTGGATATTCAAGGTGATAAGCAAAGCCATCAAGGAGATATAAATGTAGTCTTAAATATTTCAGTGAGTGTACTGTAGAGAAACACTTCAAAGAAACCCAGGGTTGGGTTTTTTGTTGTTTTTTGGGGTTTAATAGTTTATAAGAGCATGGATTTGGCAATATTTAAGTTGTTTTTTCAGTTTTCTAGACTTACTTTCTTTTGCAGCAGGAGACTTGAGGAAAAAAGAAAAAAAAGACTGTTTTGAATCATAGAATCATTTGGTTGGAAAAGACCTTTAAGATCATCGAGTCCAAATTGAAGAAGAAAAACCTAGCTAGAAACAGAAAAATTAGAATTCATGGAATGAAGTGAATAAATGGGGATTGTACTGCATAAATTCAAATTACAAATTCCTGAAAACAGCGGTAATGATTGGAAATTGCAATGAATATTCTTGCCACATTAAACTATCACCATTTCTAGTGTTAATAAGATAGCACTCCCACCACTTCTAACAGATCAGAGATGCATATAGCAACATCTCAGTTTCCCCACACCTGGTCTGTATATAGTTGTATTTAAAATCCAGTCAGTTTTCTTCTTAAACTGCAGACAAAGGAACTTGGGCAATGTAACTTAAGAACACACTGAAACCTTCCCCTATTCTCAACCCAGAAATGCTCACAGCAGCTGAAGCATGCAATGTGAAATAAAGCTGGTTAAAAGAAGACAAGGGAATTGGTTAGGTAATAGGGGTTTCTTGGCATTCCTTTAAACCATTTCCTGTTCACCCTTGTGGAGTGTAACATACCCCTAAGAAAATACATCTGACCTCACTCTTTTCAGCTGCATTAAAAAAAGTTTTAAAAGCAATTTAAATATCAGATTGCACATTCATAAACTTAAAAAAAAGTATACATATTATTGCCTTTGTCTTCCAGTAAGACAAGTTGGGGTTTTTTTTGTGTGTGTTGTTTTTTTGTTTGTTTGTTTTGTTTTTTGTTTTAATGAGGGCTTTGATTTTCCCTGGGAGACAAGGTCAACAGACTAGGGCACTTCCTGTCTGCAGCAATGCTGTGTGCTTATGCAGACATGAGTCTTCTGACAAACAACTGATTTATTTCAAAGAGGGGGTCATTACAATCATGGCATATATCAAGATCACATTCTTTCCTACTTGTTTTGCTTAATCACTATGGATTACTCAAACATACTTGAAAAGAAGATGCATTTCAGCTGTGTGTGAAAACTGACAATTCATCCAAAATCCCACACACATACTGAAAACAGAGGAAGAGGAGGAGGCACGTTCTAGGCCAGACTGTGATCATGCATTGACAAAAACTGGGAGCAATCCTACTGAAAACAACTGAGCTATCAAAATTTAAAAGATCTGGTCCTACAAGGTCCTGACCACGTTGTCACCAGGATCATAGGCCTCTACTTTTCAGAAAAGATCATTAGAGAAGACTATCATCAGGACCATTTATGGCTTCCATTTTTAAAATCACCCCTCTGAATCTTACTGATGGAAGCATCCATGNAGCATCCATGCAAACCTCATGCAGTCCTATTACACACATCTGGGACAAACTCAAGTGCCCTGCAAGGAAGGTCAGATCTCCAGCAGTGTGCAACAGCAGCACCTCAGCTAACCACCCACAGATTTTAAACAGCAGGAAACTCAAGAGACAGAAGTTTACAACAACAGCCAGCAGACATACCAAGGTCAGAACAGTCTGAGGATTCTCAAGCTATGTAGAGCTGAGAAAGAAGTTAAGCTGGGCATGGTAGAAGCTGGTTGTCTCTCCTTAAGAGAATTTACACAACCCCCATGTTTCCACAGTATTCAAGCACTGCAGAATTACTTTTCTATCCACCACAACTACCCCATATAAATATTCTTCCACATCTTTAAAACAAGGGGGAGGTGTGTAAGTGGGATAATAAGCCCCTGCACAAGATTACAGAAACTTGCACTGAAAGATGAGGGGTTGAGCCCTTCTTCCAATCTTCTAACCTTTCCTTCCTTTACTGCACTAGCTTGGAAGTTCTCATGCTGCTCAACTAGTNTTGAATCATAGAATCATTTGGTTGGAAAAGACCTTTAAGATCATCGAGTCCAAATTGAAGAAGAAAAACCTAGCTAGAAACAGAAAAATTAGAATTCATGGAATGAAGTGAATAAATGGGGATTGTACTGCATAAATTCAAATTACAAATTCCTGAAAACAGCGGTAATGATTGGAAATTGCAATGAATATTCTTGCCACATTAAACTATCACCATTTCTAGTGTTAATAAGATAGCACTCCCACCACTTCTAACAGATCAGAGATGCATATAGCAACATCTCAGTTTCCCCACACCTGGTCTGTATATAGTTGTATTTAAAATCCAGTCAGTTTTCTTCTTAAACTGCAGACAAAGGAACTTGGGCAATGTAACTTAAGAACACACTGAAACCTTCCCCTATTCTCAACCCAGAAATGCTCACAGCAGCTGAAGCATGCAATGTGAAATAAAGCTGGTTAAAAGAAGACAAGGGAATTGGTTAGGTAATAGGGGTTTCTTGGCATTCCTTTAAACCATTTCCTGTTCACCCTTGTGGAGTGTAACATACCCCTAAGAAAATACATCTGACCTCACTCTTTTCAGCTGCATTAAAAAAAGTTTTAAAAGCAATTTAAATATCAGATTGCACATTCATAAACTTAAAAAAAAGTATACATATTATTGCCTTTGTCTTCCAGTAAGACAAGTTGGGGTTTTTTTTGTGTGTGTTGTTTTTTTGTTTGTTTGTTTTGTTTTTTGTTTTAATGAGGGCTTTGATTTTCCCTGGGAGACAAGGTCAACAGACTAGGGCACTTCCTGTCTGCAGCAATGCTGTGTGCTTATGCAGACATGAGTCTTCTGACAAACAACTGATTTATTTCAAAGAGGGGGTCATTACAATCATGGCATATATCAAGATCACATTCTTTCCTACTTGTTTTGCTTAATCACTATGGATTACTCAAACATACTTGAAAAGAAGATGCATTTCAGCTGTGTGTGAAAACTGACAATTCATCCAAAATCCCACACACATACTGAAAACAGAGGAAGAGGAGGAGGCACGTTCTAGGCCAGACTGTGATCATGCATTGACAAAAACTGGGAGCAATCCTACTGAAAACAACTGAGCTATCAAAATTTAAAAGATCTGGTCCTACAAGGTCCTGACCACGTTGTCACCAGGATCATAGGCCTCTACTTTTCAGAAAAGATCATTAGAGAAGACTATCATCAGGACCATTTATGGCTTCCATTTTTAAAATCACCCCTCTGAATCTTACTGATGGAAGCATCCATGCAAACCTCATGCAGTCCTATTACNTACCTTCCCCACAGAGTAAGGGACTTGCCTCACCATAGCCAAGGATGACAGGAAGTCCAAGATCATGCTGTGTAGAGGTCACTGCACCTCCAGAAAGCAAGCTATTCTCCCTGCAGTTCTTTGGAATATCTAATTCCAATTTCTCTTTTCTACAAGATGTTCTTTCGTGTTCCTTAACTGAATATTCAAGGTGACAAGCAAAACCAGCAAGGAGATATAAACATAGTCTTAAATATTTCCATGAGTGTACTGTACAGAAACACTTCAAGGAAATCCAGGTTTGGGTTTTTTGTTCATTTTTATTTGTTTTTAATAGTTTGTAAGAACATGGATTTGGCAATATTTAAGTTGGTTTTTTTTCAATTTTCTAGACTTAATTCCTTCTGCAGCAGCAGACTTGAAGGAAAAAAAAGGCTGCTTTGAAGAAAAACAGAGCTAGAAACAGAAAAATTAGAATTAATGGAATAAAGTGAATAACTGGGGATTGCACTGCAGAAATTCACATTGCAAATTCCTGAAAACAGTGGTAATGATTGGAAATTGCAATGAATAGTCACACTAAACTATCGCTATTTCTAGTGTAGCACTCCCACCAGTTCTAACANTTCTAGTGTTAATAAGATAGCACTCCCACCACTTCTAACAGATCAGAGATGCATATAGCAAAACCTCAGTTTCCCCACACCTGGTCTGTATATAGTTGTATTTGAAATCCAGTCAGTTTTCTTCTTTAAATTGCAGGCAAAGAAACTTGAATGATGTAACTTAAGAACACACTGAAACCCTCCCCTATTCTCAACCCAGAAACGCTCACAGCAGCTGAAGCATGCAATTTGAAATAAAGCTGGTTAAAAGAAGACAAGGGAATTGGTTAGGGAATAGGGGCTTCTTGGCATTCCTTTAAACCATTTCCTGTCCACCCTTGTTGAGTGTAACATACCCCTAAGAAAATACATCTGACCTCACTCTTTTCAGCTGCATTAAAAAAAGTTTTAAAAGCAATTTAAATATCAGATTGCACATTCATAAACTTAAAAAAAAGTATACATATTATTGCCTTTGTCTTCCAGTAAGACAAGTTGGGGTTTTTTTTGTGTGTGTTGTTTTTTTGTTTGTTTGTTTTGTTTTTTGTTTTAATGAGGGCTTTGATTTTCCCTGGGAGACAAGGTCAACAGACTAGGGCACTTCCTGTCTGCAGCAATGCTGTGTGCTTATGCAGACATGAGTCTTCTGACAAACAACTGATTTATTTCAAAGAGGGGGTCATTACAATCATGGCATATATCAAGATCACATTCTTTCCTACTTGTTTTGCTTAATCACTATGGATTACTCAAACATACTTGAAAAGAAGATGCATTTCAGCTGTGTGTGAAAACTGACAATTCATCCAAAATCTCACACACACACACTGAAAACAGAGGAGGTGGCATGTTCTAGGTCAGATTGTGATCATGCATTGATGAAAACTGGGAGCAAACCTACTGAAAACAATTGAGCCATTAAAACATAAAAGAGCTGCTCCTACAAGGTCCTGAGCACCATGTCACCAGGAACATAGGCCTCTGCTTTTCAGAAAAGATCATTAGAGACTATCATCAGGGCCATTTATGGCTTCCATATTTAAAATCACCCTTCTGAATCTTACTGATGGAAGTGTCCATGCAAACTTCATGCAGTCCTATCACACATATTTGGGACAAACTCAGTGCCATGCAAGGAAGGTCAAATCTCCAGCAGCATGCAACAGCAGCACCTCAGCTAACTAGCCACAGATTTTAAACAGCAGGAAACTCAAGAGACAGAAGTTTACAACAACAGCCAGCAGACATACCAAGGTCAGAACAGTCTGAGGATTCTCAAGCTATGTAGAGCTGAGAAAGAAGTTAAGCTGGGCATGGTAGAAGCTGGTTGTCTCTCCTTAAGAGAATTTACACAACCCCCATGTTTCCACAGTATTCAAGCACTGCAGAATTACTTTTCTATCCACCACAACTACCCCATATAAATATTCTTCCACATCTTTAAAACAAGGGGGAGGTGTGTAAGTGGGATAATAAGCCCCTGCACAAGATTACAGAAACTTGCACTGAAAGATGAGGGGTTGAGCCCTTCTTCCAATCTTCTAACCTTTCCTTCCTTTACTGCACTAGCTTGGAAGTTCTCATGCTGCTCAACTAGTAGCTAAAGTCAACTCTGATGGCAAGATTTACAGCATCTGTCCCCCTCCCTCTAAATGAGACTGTACTAAGTTTGTTTACAGCCACCTTCAGTGCATGTACAAGCTACTTAAAAATGGTTAATTTGTTTTTCTTATGTCAAAGAATGTAATTTCATAATTGTGTTTGCTCTATGTACAGAGGGCCGAAAAAATCCTACATGCATAAAACTGAAGCTACTAAGCACTATATCAGTAATTTACAGACCAATGAAAAACCAGCCAAACTATTAAAACCAGAAACATTAAGAAGATGAAAACGCTGCCTTGAAGACAGTCATTAAACCTATGAGAGTTATCCAGGACACGAGAGAGAGGAATGAGTACAAGAATTGCTATTGCAGAAGAGCAGGAAGAAATCCGTCATTAAGTAATATTTATGTATCATTTCTAGATCACAGGCTTTTTCCTGTTAGCATATAGACAGACAGAACCCAAGTCACCATTGCAGGAAACGGGCAACTTAGCATTTCAAGAATATATTATAAAGTGACTTGACCTTAATCTAAAGGTATCAGGATACATTAGGAAAAAAACAAAGCAGATTATAAATCTAAATTCCAGGCATGGAAACTCCCCTGTAGGGATTGGGAAAAATACACCATGGCAGAACAATTACATTCTTATGCTACCAGAAGAAAAACACTGAAAAATGCCAAGTACATTTCAGCTACATGTTAACTTACTAAACTCTCCCTCCTGGTCCCTGAAGAACACTAACCTAATGTCATTCCATTTCATATCAGAAAAATCTCAGATTGGACTTGTTGCCTTCCCTTCAACAACACTGCACAGCTACACAAAGTAGATATTATGTATTTTGCAGGCTGAAACAGCAGCCGTAGTTGCTTATTTGCCCAAAAGTGTGCAATGAGTTAGTGAATGAGAAGAGCCTGGAAACAAACTTCTATAGTCACAGGACAGTCCCATGTTCCCCAGCTAGCCTAAATTAAAAGAAAAAAAGTAACAAATCAGGTTTGGTGGTTACCCCTAATGTGTAATGACTGAGAAAGCATCCACATTTAAAAATGAGAAAAACCATACCATACATTATCATAAAGTCCTAGTCAATATAACAGAAACTGATGGTCACCCTTCAACAGGCCTGAAGAAACTTATTGTAGCCACTTTCCCACACACTCCTCGTGTTTGCCACATAGCATTTGCTATATCACAGTTTAGCAAGCAATACATAAATTACTTTCTACCTCAAATGATCCTCTAAGGAAAGCAACGTTACTCACAAACATAAAAAAAATCCAACCTTCATCTGACCTCATGCATCTTACCATCATCTGATTAAATGGAGATAGCTGAAGAGCACCACAACAGGAAATTTTCAAGAATTTTTTGCTGTGACATTAATCTGAGCTGATGGTCCTCACAAACACATGGATAACACAACCTTCCTCTTGAGAGCACGACATGCTAAATAACCAGGACAGCAATCCAGCAGAAGCGAGACCTGGCTTGCAAACAAGGAACCTACGCTAAGAATAACAAAACCAAAACACCCTGAGCAACTTCAAGTTTACAAGCAAACAACATATGCATTAAGAAGTGGTATTCACTACTGGAAAAAAACTGCTGCCCAACACCAGTCCTAGGGCAGCTTCTTGCCATACAGCACTTCACACACACAGCCCTGTTTGCAACACCTATTCCNAACACTGAAAAATGCCAAGTACATTTCAGCTACATGTTAACTTACTAAACTCTCCCTCCTGGTCCCTGAAGAACACTAACCTAATGTCATTCCATTTCATATCAGAAAAATCTCAGATTGGACTTGTTGCCTTCCCTTCAACAACACTGCACAGCTACACAAAGTAGATATTATGTATTTTGCAGGCTGAAACAGCAGCCGTAGTTGCTTATTTGCCCAAAAGTGTGCAATGAGTTAGTGAATGAGAAGAGCCTGGAAACAAACTTCTATAGTCACAGGACAGTCCCATGTTCCCCAGCTAGCCTAAATTAAAAGAAAAAAAGTAACAAATCAGGTTTGGTGGTTACCCCTAATGTGTAATGACTGAGAAAGCATCCACATTTAAAAATGAGAAAAACCATACCATACATTATCATAAAGTCCTAGTCAATATAACAGAAACTGATGGTCACCCTTCAACAGGCCTGAAGAAACTTATTGTAGCCACTTTCCCACACACTCCTCGTGTTTGCCACATAGCATTTGCTATATCACAGTTTAGCAAGCAATACATAAATTACTTTCTACCTCAAATGATCCTCTAAGGAAAGCAACGTTACTCACAAACATAAAAAAAATCCAACCTTCATCTGACCTCATGCATCTTACCATCATCTGATTAAATGGAGATAGCTGAAGAGCACCACAACAGGAAATTTTCAAGAATTTTTTGCTGTGACATTAATCTGAGCTGACAGTCCTCACAAACACATGGATAACACAACCTTCCTCTTGAGAGCACGACATGCTAAATAACCAGGACAGCAATCCAGCAGAAGCGAGACCTGGCTTGCAAACAAGGAACCTACGCTAAGAATAACAAAACCAAAACACCCTGAGCAACTTCAAGTTTACAAGCAAACAACATATGCATTAAGAAGTGGTATTCACTACTGGAAAAAAACTGCTGCCCAACACCAGTCCTAGGGCAGCTTCTTGCCATACAGCACTTCACACACACAGCCCTGTTTGCAACACCTATTCCAACATAACCGCAAGGATGCACACCCGCTGCTTTTTGTACTTATCACACTTTGACACATGATGAGAGACAGTTGTAAGACAAATCCAGCAACAGCAGAGAGCAACAGGCTGTTTGTACCAAGAGAACTGGGACAGGAACATAACTGGGTGGGCAAAAAGAAATCCACAAAAATCCCACCCTTAAGTATACTATTACTCTGCCAGTAAATGCAGCTGACACACTCCAAGATAGCTGGAACTTGCAGTCCTTCTCAAACAACTATATAAGGCATAAGCACAGGATATGCTGCTCAGGTTCCCTTAGCCACAGTCAGAAGAATTAAAGTGTCCAGCTTCCTTCCCTGATAAACACATAGAAATAACATGGTCCACACACAGTCCCCCATGACATCCTTCCCTCTAAATGGAAGAGATATGGATTTGATAGATGGACTATGCGGTGGATAAGGAACTGGTTGGATGGTCGCATCCAGAAAGTAGTGGTCAATGGCTCAATGTCCAGATGGAGATCAGTAACAAATGGTGTCCCTCAGGGGTCTGTATTGGGACCAGTACTGTTTAGTATCTTCCTCAATGACAGAGACAGTGGGATCGAGTGCACCCTCAGCAAGTTTGCAGATGACACCAAGCCGAGGGGTGAGGTTGACACACCTGAGGAACAGGATGCCATCCAGAGGGACCTGGACAAGCTTGAGAAGTGGGCCCATGTGAACTTCACAAGGTTCAACAAGGCCAAGTGCAAGGTCCTGCACCTGGGTTGGGACAACCCCCAGTATCAATACAGGCTGGGGGATGAAGGGATTGAGAGCAGCCCTGCGGAGAAGGACTTGGGGGTACTGGTGGAAGAAAAGCTAGACATGAGCAGCAGTGTGCGCTCACAGCCCAGAAAGCCAACTGAATCCTGGGCTGCATCAAAAGAAGCATGGCCAGCAGGTCGAGGGAGGGGATTCGGCCCCTCTACTCCGAACTGGTGAGACCCCACCTGGAGTACTGCGTCCAGCTCTGGAGCCCTCAGCACAAGAAGGACATGGACCTGTTGGAGCAGGTCCAGAAGAGGGCCACAAAAATGATCCGAGGGCTGGAGCACCTCTCCTACGAGGACAGGCTGAGAGAGTTGGGGTTGTTCAGCCTGGAGAAGAGAAGGCTCTGGGGAGACCTTAGTACAGCCTTTGAATACTTAAAGGGGGCTTATAAGAAAGATGGGGACAGACTTTTTAGTAGGACCTGTAGCCATACAACAAGGGGTAATGGTTTAAACTAAAGGAGGGTAGATTCAGACTAGATACAAGGAAGACATTTTCTACCATGAGGGTGGTGAAACACTGGAACAGGTTGCCGAGAGAGGTGGTAGATGCCCCATCCCTGGAAACATTCAAGGTCAGGCTGGATGGGGCTCTGAGGAGCCTGATCTAGTTGATGATGTCCCTGCTCATGGCAGCAGGTTGGAATAGATGACCTTTAAAGGTCCCTTCCAACCCAAACCATTCTATATTTCTATAATTCTATGACATTACAAAGCCTTTTAAGAATCAACCTCCAAATCAAGCACACATTTACAGATTAAACAATTTCTGTGCCTGTATTCTCAAATCACTGTCTTCAGCTGAACACCCTCATCTCCCATTAAAAGGCTTATATACAGATTTATAATTCCAAATCTGATTACATTACTACACAATGTCTTTCCCCATTTCGTGCATGTTCACAAGAAGTAACGAAGGCAAAACAACTGAAGACATGAATCTGACAGTGCACTAGCTTCTCATCACTAGCCTACCACTTAGCTTTTCTTAATGATTAATAAGGCTCTTGTCCATGATGCAGATTCCTCTACTTTGCAGCAATCTGTCTGCAACTGGGGTGTGCAATAAAATTGCTCACAAGCAGTGCATTGACTAACACTCCATAAGCTCACGCTGTTGCTTACTTCCTGGAAGATCCCTGAGTTCACCCACGTCTTAAGTGGTGCATTTCACTTAGATTTCCTTTACATCTATAAATTATACATCTGAAATACACATCAAAAAGGCAAGGTCACTGAGGGGTTGCCATTGTTCCTATTGAACAGAATCATGTCATATCATAAGCAATCACCACCCTAAGCAAAAAAAGGGGGGAAAAAAACCCACAACAAAACCCCAACACCCTCTAGACCCTAAAAAGAAGCCACTGTTGGATAACCGGCCAATGTGAGCATCCTCAATAGCCATACGTATTTCTATGCTAGATTCAGGGGAAATCCATGCCTCACTGAAACCCCACCATACGCTTCCATGGAGCCAGCATTTTGGCTTTGGTTCTTGATTCAAAGCTCAGTCAAGCAGACTGAAGTCTTTCTTCTGACTTCAAAGGGTACTGTTTCAGTCTCTGGATAAGCAAACAGGTTACCCAAGTTTACAAGATTCCTAAGAGGTTTCCACCACACACAGCAAAGAAGGAAAGATGAAAGAAAAGAGGTATGCACCTGTGAACAGAGCAGAATAGGTATGTCAGACACATACATATGCATTGGTAACCACATTATTTGCAAAGTTATTAAAACACTTTTGCTTCTATCATCATCAAGTCAATGCAAGTGTTCTGCACAGTTAACTGTATATTTAATCTGAGATATGCACATGCAGCATATCTGGGGAATCAGACTCCTCAGACAGCTGTAGAGCAGTAAATTTAGCTTGAGTTTCAGATTATGTTTTGCTAGTTGTATTATGTCACCTCTCAAAATCCAAACAGTATCAAGTAGCACTAATGTTAGGCCTTACACCAGAACAGCACTGAAAGAGGTTCCTGTCTCAAAATACTTCAAGGTAAAGTATGAAGTCCAAGTGACAAGCAAAATACAGGAAGAGAAGAGTACCTGTGGTAAGAATACATGTGAATACAAGCTGCAAGTCTAAGAGATCAAGACATTCTGCAGCTGTAGTTAAGACATTCAACCACAATGGCTTTTACCGGCAGTCAACAGTATTTTTAAAAGCTTAAGGTTGCAGCTACTTCTAGATAGTTTAGGTCTAGAAGTCTGAAAAATAGCTCATTAAATAGCTTTTCACATGTCAGAATAACTACACAAGTCCAGTCAGCTATACTGCTAACGTACGGGCAAGGACACCATAGCTTTTCGTGAGGCTAAGCCTCAAGGTTTTTCAGGCAGCTAAGAGCCTAGAATAACATACCTCATAATTTTTTAAGAGTGCTTTGTATCTTTCGATGTGATTGCAAGCTTCCTACATGATGTGCTTCAAGATATTAACCTTTATACAGAATCACAGAATGGTCAAGTTTAGAAGATAGTCTAGTCCATCTCCCCTGAAAAGAAGGCTCAACTATAGCAGGTTGCTTAGCCTTCCCCAGTCAGGTTTTGACTATTTATACAACCAAATTACAGTCAAATATGAATGACCATAAGTTATTAGCCTTACATCAATTGCCAATAAAGTGATACATTTAAAAGTCTGTAATATTTCAAAAGTTCATTAGAGCAGGATCATCTGTTAACAAACCTTGAGCAGTTGTTTATAAAACACTTGTACCACTGAGCTATAGCATACATGCAAGCTGTCCTAACAGTAAGACAGACACTGTGGTATTATAGCTGTTTCTCAGCAGCGAAAAACTTTGTTAGCTTTCAGCCTTCTATTCATCCCAGCTTTGTGTTCTCCTCCACACAGACCTGCAGTTTTTAAACACTCCCTTCATCACTGTAGCTAACACAAAGTGGTCAAGCACAAACATCACCCATCAACCTCACTGTGCCCAACAAACCTGCCTTCAGCCAACAGAAAGCACCTCCTTACAGCTGTGCTGAAAAGAACAGAGCAACTCTCTTATACCACTACGGTACAGGAAGGCCTTTTCATCCTCACTCCTTCTACCTGCCTGCCCCATGCAGTGCTTCAGTAACTAGACCTTTGAACAAGAAAAAGTACCTTCAATGAAGTGCTGAAAAGTTCAACTGCCACAGCTCTTCCTAAACACCACATAGTATTTCCTGGGCCACTGACACCCTCATTCTCCTCTATGCTTAAGCTTCACAGATCTTCAGAACATGCATGGCATGAACCTCAGGAAGATGCTAGTGTGGCAAGCAAGGGAGCAGAAAAAGGCTTGACATGTCCCTAATCCTGGGCATTTGCCTGGACTATATGCAATCAGAACAGCTTCTTGAAGAATAGGACTAGAAAATACTGCTGGAATAAGGCAAATAATACATCTATTTCAGCTTGATTAACTCCTTCAGGTTTGCTGTCTGCTTGTATCATTCATAGGCTCCTAAAACATAAGCATAGGATGAAAAGGCTCAAATCTCCAATAAAGTAATATGTATAGGTGTTTTATTCTTTAGATAATACTACAGCACCTATTCACAGCAAATGGGGTTTTATTCTTAGTAAAGACAAGACAACAGTCTTCAAACACAAAGACTGGACCATTCATTAAATCCTCTCCTTTACATGAGTTTTAACTGACAACACTGACAGCTGGAAAAAATTTTTTTCTTTCTTAAATCAGATTAGGCACGAGTAGCGCCAAAAAGGAAGAGAGAGGATATAGTGTACCACAGTAAGAACACACAGACTGCTCGTTTATCATATTTTTAATTTATTTTACTTTGCAGTTAAATCTTACTAAAGATAAATAAATAAATGAAAAAAATACAATTGCTTTTTTCCAACTCTTCCAAACTCAGGCCTTTGAACTTTTGTTCTCTGTTTAAAGGGACACAAAAGACATGTTTCTACTCAACAAAGATTCCTTTCTTGTTACCAATATATTTTAAAATGCTAACTTTATCCAGTTTGTATATGCCAATTTGCCTTTCTTCTTCACACCCACCCCCACTTCATGCTGCTTAATTTTGGTATTTTTAGTAATGAATTGTCAACAAACTGGCTAGCTTCACATTGTGGTTCTTCTGCATGTATCTACTACAATTTTGTATATCGCTGCCTGTAACACTACAGGGTTTAACTCCATTTAAAACAGTTTTGTAATGGGAGGGTTCCTCTCCATCTTTGAAAATGTTTAGCATATATTCCTTTTAATGAGGGATCACATGAGGATGGCCAAACCAGCCGTCCTGGCATGATCAGAATACAGGTGCGAAGTGTTCAGCTTGCCAGGCACTGCTCAGGGTGGCAGGGCAGACCAGTGTTTGTGGCCAACCAGTGACTAATCAATGTTTCCTTTCACACTGCCTCCAACCCTTCCGCCAGCTCTAGATGGGTGAGCAAGCAAGAAGTCTGGGATAACAAAGTTGACAGGCCTGGGCAGGCAGCACCTGGGAAAAGGAGACACCTTTCCCTTTCCCCAACCTATACTTACAGAAGAATCATTAGCCCCACGCCGTACTGTGTTGGTAAGAATATGACTCTAGGTCCAATAATAATGGGAGATACTATTCCTCACCTAATTTGGGGCATAAGCATGGGTGGAGGTGGAAGTCAAAAGGAAAGCAGTGCAGGAGCTGCATGTCACTTCCTTAGGGTAGTGGTTCTGGGACAAACACAGGTGTGGAAAGCAGAGCCCAGGTGAGTGCAATGTGCTCCCAAGAGGACAGAGAAACTGCAAGTGGGTGAGTGAGGTCACCCCTGCAGGTTTGACCTGACAGTCATTCAGGCCAGATCTGCTTCTGACTTCAAACACAGGGTTTAATAGCATTGCACTTGCTATGCAGCCACACTATAAGACTGGCTGATTAGGACTGCAACTGTCCATGATCAACCCAATCTGTGGATGAACACTGCACAATTAACAGACATGGGACTAGCACCAGACAAAGGAATCATGAATTTATAACTGACAATAACATTTTATTACAGACTCACAAAAACTGGCTGTGAACCCTATACTCCAGACTATAATCCTGTTTTTGAATAAACATAGTTATTTCCTAAGTAAGCCAACTCCAACCCAGGTTCCTCTACTATAATTCCAAACACCACAGCATAGTTCTCATTTAACCTATTCCCTTTCCTTTCTGTCCCAACCATTTTGAGATGCTGCAGGTTGTTTCTAGAATACCTGCAAGTTATCTAGCCTCACTCTGCCAAAGCTATGTACTTTCGCATCCAGAGACAGCCGATCAGCAGGCATCCCAAAAGAGCCCAGTTATTCCTTCTCACAGGACAGTTACCAAAATAGTAACTCTGACCCTACAGCTTCAACTGTCCCTCCTCTCCCCTCCCTTTCAGACATTTTCTTTTTCCTTCTGTTTTCCCCTACCCTTATCTATGGGTCTTTACTTGCCTTCTCCATTACATTTTCCATCCACCATTAAGAGATGCTACATAACTTACAGGCTGGTATTTGCCCCCTCACAGATGGCTTAGTGCACCAGATGGCACACATGCACCAGAATTACAGTTCACCTGTGTGCTGCTTTTGGCTGGGGGAGAGTTAATTTTCTTCATAGTAGCT
>VYZW01051257.1:0-21272 GCA_013401315.1 Balaeniceps rex
ATGCTTTGCTCAGTATTTGAATGAAGAATCTAGTACACTATACACAGAAGAAAAATTGTTAAAGGTGTTTTGGAAGTAGACACAAAACTAATCAAACCTCATAAACCAGCATCAAAAACCCTTTTGTACTGTAATCCTATTTGTTAAAATGCTTTCAAACTCTCTTATTTGCAACACACTACAGAATCTTCCATTTATTAAACATACAAAGTTCTCTAAACAATAGCATCAAAGTATATTATAGCTTTATCTGACAAATCAATTTGATAGCAACACCAGATTCGGCCCAGTTTCAACCCTAGCTATCGGGACACACAATATTACTCGACTGAGATACGAGCATCTTACGGATTTAAGTCAAAGGAATTGCTCATTTCTTAAGTGTGTTGTAGTGTCAAAAACCAAAAGTCTGCAGATCTAAGAAAATGGCCTTTGAGGATCACAGGTGCATCTGCTAGCTCAAAATTCCACATCTAGGATTGGAATGAGCTTCTTTCCCATATACATGGTGAGAAAGAAAAAAAAAATACTCCTTGAAGTCTATAAAGCGTATCAGCACATCACAACAGAGTTAGGGTTAGGACACCCAGTCACTGAAGTCACTTGTATCTGACCATCAGAAAAGGATTGTGGTGTGATACCTGTGACTGGAAAAGGTACCAAAGTGCTACCTTTCCTTCAGTGCACAGCCCTGTGCAACAGCCTGGGGGCAAGGGAGAAGCAACAGCACTACTCTCTGCAAAGGTCTGAGATGTTGATACCAACCTGGTAGGGATGAGAGTTAAAGGTAGGCTGAATGAGCATCGCATTGAGAGCATGACACTCTGCAGGTCTGAAAACTTACAGAATTAAACAAAGTTAATGAATTCCAATGCCAACAGCTCACAGTATTTGCAGTCCAGTTCTGGAAAAAAGAGCTTAAAGAAACGACTTAATATTAAATACAAGAAATCCTTCCAGATATTAGAAAAAAACCTGTTAATAAAGGATAAATTAGCACCCCATTGTACCAATATGGCTTTTAAAAGTGAGAAATTGAAAAATAAAACCTGATTTATGTTTAATCTAGCTTAAATTATTTCTCCTTATTCTCCATACTTGTGGAGCGGGTTATGCCAACTACAGCAGGAACCTGAGTCGATGTGATTGACCTCGTTTGGCCTTCCATTGGTGCTTACATGAACCTGCAAAACAGCAGTCTCACCTCTCACATGGCATCAACATGTCTACAATCTTAAAATTACTTTTAAAATATGAAAAAAAAATTTAGCCATGAGAAAGTGGCTGTTATTTCTGAGAGCACTGTTCTCTCCAAATGTTAAATTGAATTAACTCCTAGCAAAAATAACTAACGATATATATAAAGCTGATGAGAAAACACCGCTAAGGGCAAAGAAAAACATTTTAAGCTTCAACATGTACTTGTGATCTGCCACTCTAGAATACTTTCTTTCAAAGTACCATTTTTGGAGACAAATCACAAACCAAAGCTTTAGAGCTCACATATCAGTTAAATATTCATGTGTAACTGAGATTTTCACATTACTTTTAAAACACTAAACAGCATAACACCACAAAAATGAAGATTAAAAAGATGGTTACTTGTTGCTACATTTATTTTCACAAGAACATCACTTTCAGTTTCTTAGCTGCTGTCTTCCCTTCCTATTTATCTGCAAATCACTCTTTTTCATTTCAGTTTCCTCTCCTCAAATCCTCTTCAGAAATAGAGGGAATTCCCTTACCAAGGAGAAATTTTGTAACAATAAGAGGAATAAACATGAAATGCTTTACAGGAATTCATAAATAAAGGTCCTTCTGTCACTCTTGGTAGGACTACAGCTACAAGATTCCTTAGAAAAAGCAAATGCTTGAAAAAGAATAAAGGACTGTTTTTCCATGGGACTGAAACTATTCCAGAACTGAGCTGACTCTAAAGTCTTCAAGCTGAATATTCACTAACTTACCTGTGCTCTTCTCAGTCTTAACCACATTTCTTACCCTTAAGTTATCATATAATGATTTTCAGATCTGATTTTACATATAGTGCCACATTTTCTGACAGGTCTTTTGGATCATAGAATCATTAAGGTTGGAAAAGACCTCTAAGATCATCTAGTCCAACTGTCAACCCAACACCACCATGCCTACTATACCATGTCCCAAAGTGCCACGTATACACGTTTTTTTGAACGCCTCCAGGGATGGTGACTCCACCACCTCTCTGGGCAGCCTGTTCCAATGCTTAATCACTCTTTCAGTACAGAAATTTTGCCTCATACCCAATCTAAACCTCCCCTGGTGCAACTTGAGGCCGTTTTCTCTTGTCCTATTGCTTGTTACTTGGGAGAAGTAACAATTCAAGTATGGATTCAAGTATTCTCCCCACTACCCTGAATCTCTAAGGAAGCTTGCATGGATAATCCTAGCCATCAGAAACTTGTCTCACATGTATTTCTGCATTGCTAGTTTCAACACTAAACTCTGCAGCGAAGTGGAAAAACACCCAATATCCTTTGAATATCTTACAGCAATATAATCAGATGCTGGGCGCTGTTCAAGTAGACTAATATACATATCATCACGATCAAGGTACTTCCAGCAATACGATCCACTGGTGTTTGCCATTTACCCTGAAGAAACTAAATACAGTCAAGAAAGCTGAAAATTAAATAAACAGGGAAACCAAAATGAAAGATAAGCATATAAATGCTACTTAGTTTTGCTCCAAAGGTTTCTCTCAATTTATGTGGTCCAAGTGACAGTTTATTAGCATCCCAAGATTTTGGGCTTGTATTTATACAGATTCATTTCTTTCCCTTCTCCCTCTAAACACCTCCTCTTCTTCTCTAACCTAAATATTTAATAATCCTTACTTCAATCAGAAAGGTATTTTAACCTTGCTTTTATCACTAGCACTCCCACATCGGGAATGCTATTTCTCTCTTGGCCACAATCAGCTGTGATTATCACCTGCTTAGCCAGTAAGCACAGTACTAACTGTCATTTAAACATATGATTTCTGTGATTTAAACGTATGATTTATATGGAAATAAATATTGTCTTCCAAAAGATCATTTACCCCATCATAGTAATCACCTACTTTAAATGTCACTAAAGAAGTACATAGAAATGAAACTTATCTGGCAAAAGTTTCAATGAAAATTGATACATTATATATTGCATACTAACAGTCAACAGCTTTCCTAACTAGTATTAACCCTACTTCCAGCTACTGTTAATTTCCTATATTCTCTGAGCGCAAAGGAAACCTCAACATTTAAAGCTTTCCAGGCATGTGTTCATGATAGAACATCACACAGAGTCACAGCTGGGGAGGAGGGGAACACAAAAGAGGAACATCCTCCTGTTTTAAGCCCTCAAAGCCAATTTCTGACAGAGGGATGAGAGAAAAAAAATTGGGTCACTTCTTGAACATAAGTATTGAACAATATAAGGCAATGAAAGTGTTAATGTTCATCTAAACACTGATTCTATTCCTGAGTAGTTTCTTAATCATAACTTCCAATGTAACATACACTGCCCTTCATTTACGTTCGTTTATATGAATTAGTATTTCTAGAAGGGGTGGGAAAGGACTGCTTCCAAATTAACAATGAAATTGTGTAACGCTCCCTTCACATTATCTTCTTTCCAGTAACTAGGACAAAATCCAGGAGTTTTCACCTTGCGGGATTTATTGTCAATTAAATCTCATCATACCTGCACAACCATAGACAACAAAACTGCCAGTCAGGAGCAATACTTACAAGCATTTCATCAATTTTCTGTTTTATTTTTTATTTTAACTGTTCCACATCTAGGTATTAGACAGTGCCTGACCACAAACCAGCCGAGTGGTGCAATTATTCATACTATTCGTAATAATCGTGTCTGCATAGTTGCAGCATAAACCTGTAATTACACAGGCAGGATATCCCTAAGGCTTGGGAAACAGCATTAGTTTTACAATATGAATTTAACAAGTCAAAACTTATCCATGACTGAAAAAAAATTTCAATGAAAGCTTAAACCTTGCCAGTTATAACTGAAAAGCTAAAAATATATTGGGGACAAAAAACAGAATGTGAGGACAATGCTCACAATCTTTTTTTCAAGAACACAGTGCTAAAGAAGCATTCCATGGGATACAGTCCTGGAGAGAAGAAGGATTCAGGAGAGCTAGCTGATTTTCACAGATCACCTCCTCCAAGCTCAAGAATGGTCCATCACGATGAGCAGGAAATCAAGCGAAGGAGGCAGGAAGCCTGTTTGGATGAGCAAGGAGCTCCTGACTTAACTCAAACATAAAAAGGAAGCATAAAAGAGGTGGAAACAGGGACAGGTGACCCAGGAGGAGTAGAGAGACATTGTCCAAGCAACAGGGTTAGGAAAGCCAAAGCCCATCTGGTGACACAATGGACATGGACTGAAATACAAGAAGTTTCACTTAAACATGAGGGGCGGGGGGGGAAAGACCCTTTTACTGTGAGGGTGGTCAACCACTGGAACAGGTTGCTAAGAGATGTTTATGTAGTCTCCATCCTTGGAGATACTGAAAACACGACTAGACGGAGTTCTGAGCAACCTTCTCTAGCTGACCCTGCTTTGAAAAGGCTGGTTGGACTAGATGACCTCCAGAGGTTCCTTCCAACTTCAACTTTTCTGTGATCCCACTTAGACAAGCTACAAAAATTGTGGGGCTTTTTCCCCAAATAATCATTCATTATTATATTCCCCAAATAATAACTATAATTAATCATTACAATTAATAATGATTAATTTTTCAAAGTTCTCATAAATTAAGCAAGTAGTAGTCAGCGTGATTAAATACCTTGATTTGTATCAACAAGGTCAAAAGTGGAATATACCTTTACTTACTAAGCCCTCTAAAGCATGGAAATTTTGTAGGAAAAAACACGGCTACAGAAGAATACATTCCATTCATGCTCCTACTAGGCACAGAAAGTTACATTTAAGAAAATTCAAGAAAGCAGACCAGACAAAAAAAAAAAATATTCCTGCCCTAATAGACATGGGTGTCTGTGTATGTACACATTGCTGGAACACAGTTTTTGCTTTAGGGATATTCTGAGAAGAGAAAGGAAGGCTCCATTCATCTAGCAAAGAATAATGGAACAAAAAGGGCTAAAATAGATAAGAAATACAAAAAGGGGAACAGGTGAGGGTGTCTAACAATTAGGAGCTACAGAGCATTGATGCACATTCTCTAGATTCCTTAAGAATTTATGAAATACTGCTAAAGGCATTACTATCATGAAGTCTGCAGCATGGGAAGACAGAGCAGATCTGACAGGCAAAGCCAGAGGCAGCAGTGTTCCTAAACTCTAGCTGACCAAATAGGGCAACAAATTTCTCATCTTTGCATATACAAGGGGAAGATGAAGCTGATAAAGTATGGGCTGGATGAGCAGTGAGATGGGTTGAAAGTTGTCTGAATGGTTGGGCCCAGAGGGTGGTGATCAGTGGAATGAAGTCTAGTTGGAGGCCAGCAACTAAAGGTGTAGCTGAGGGATCAACACTGGGTCTGACTCTGTTCCATCTTCCTTAATGATTACCTGGCTGACAATAAAGGCGAGCTCTTGTTACTTTGGCCCTTGGGTTATCCAGCAACAAAGCCTCTGAGCAGGCAGTAGGCAGATGCCAGATGCCAGGCATCGTTGTCACCTGTGGCCAAGCCTGCAGACCTCTTCCACCTATGCAGTCAACTGCTCGTACCAAGAGAAAATACAACCTGAAGTTGTGATTGAAAGGATATGGTTGCACCAAAAGAAGCGTGGCCAGCAGGTCGAGGGAGGGGATTCTGCCCCTCTACTCGGCTCTGGTGAGACCCCACCTGGAGTACTGCGTCCAGCTCTGGAGCCCTCAGCACAAGAAGGACATGGAGCTGTTGGAGCGGGTCCAGAAGACCACCACAAAAATGATGCGAGGGCTGGAGCACCTCTCCTACGAGGACAGGCTGAGAGAGTTGGGGCTGTTCAGCCTGGAGAAGAGAAGGCTGCGGGGAGACCTTAGTGCGGCCTTTCAGTGCTGAAAGGGGGCCTATAGGAAAGGTGGGGACAGGCTTTTTAGGAAGGCCTGTTGTGACAGGACAAGGGGTAATGGTTTTAAACTAAAGGAGGGGAGATTTAGGCTAGATATAAGGAAGAAATTTTTTACACAGAGGGTGGTGAAGCACTGGCACAGGTTGCCCAGAGAGGGAGTGGAGGCCCCATCCCTGGAAACATTCAAGGTTTGGTTGGAGGGGGCTCTGAGCAACCTGATCTAGTTGATGATGTCCCTGCTCACTGCAGGGGGGTTGGACTAGATGACCTCTAAAGGTCCCTTCCCTTCCCCCTCCCAACCCAAGGCATTCTATGATTCTATGATTTCATGACTAAGTCTTCTTTGACTGACAGTGACTTTCATTTTGTTTGTCTGTTCAGCTCAAACACATTTTTGTCCTTGACCAGTGAATGACCATTGCTCTGACTCAGTATGACAAATTACATGAGTACTTTAATTAGGTGGATTTGTGATGCATATGAACGTCAAAACAGCATTTGTTCACCTTGGTGGAATAAGAACTGAATCCAAGCAGCCCTTTTCAACAAGATGGAGATAAACAGACCATCAGTTGACAGCAAAAAATTGCCTAGTCATTCAAAGACAAAAAAAAAAAATCTTCATCAGCAAGACTTGCAATAACACACTTGTCCCCAAGAAAGGCCTATTAAGCCAGTACTTGTCTACAGCTGAAGTGAAAGTCATGCAATAAGAAATACAGCTTTCACATGTTTAAAAGGTACTCTGATTTTTCCCGATTTTTTTCTAATGCTGTAATTTCATCAGTTAGCACTGATATTTATCCACTACCTATGACATCAAGAGAAGAGAGGAAAAAAATACAGCATATTTGGTGTTAGCTCATCTTAGATCAAAAAAATCTAAAATAACTTCACATAGCATATCTCTGTTTTGAGCAGCATGCTCAAAAGTCACAAAGCATCAATGAACGTTAAAAAGTAGGAATGTATCGTTACTGCTCTAAATGACATAAGTATTATGTCTGATAGTACATAAAAGCTGTCCTTTTATCTTCATTGGATTCTCCTCCAAAATTTGCAATAATAAAGTAATATTTAAGTTGATAAAAATACACAGTTAGTAAATTCACCATAATAACCAAAGTTTATTACAAGCCCTCCAATTCCTTAAGTTCAGCAGGATCCTTCAAGAACATTGACACAGCCACATTGTGTTATATGCAGAAAAATATTTTCATATTTCAGAAAAAAACACGATTACAAAAATGTATTCCATCTTATCTAAGATGAAACAACAGTAATGATCAGAGGATTGTGACTTTAGAAAAAAAAACACAAAACCCCATAGAGTATTTCAGCAAAAACACATAACTTTCTCAGAGCTAACTGCTATAGCTCGTATGTCCGATATCATTTCAAGAGGTGGAAAGAGAAAATTAACCTATGTGTGATAATGTGTCTTTTACCAACTGCATGTTGGAATTAACTTTCTTTTTTTTAAAAAAAAAACAAGAAATTAGTATTTGTTATCGCATTTTTTAGTAAAAAGGCCACACTGAAAGTTAAGAGATGAAAAATGAGTTTGTTTCTGTTATTTCACCAAAATTCTTTCAGCAAACAGCATTTAAAAGATCCTGAAACTATGATCCTGAAGCTATGACTATGAAAAATAGATTCATAAAATTCCACGGAGAATATAATGAAGTTAAGAATGTAAACTACCTTTAACAATATATATTTGGTTCCTAATACATATACACTCTGCCCAACTTTGCAATTTTTGCTTAGAGCTCAGGTATCCAGCTAGCTATAAAACAGATGGCAAGTAAATCAACACACTAGAAGATGTATAAGCTGTGCGTGATAATATGGAGACTTACACTGCAGTTCACAGCTCCTTTAAAGCACAGCTCCTGCTCAAGTCCTACCACAAGATACATGGTTTGATTAGTGCTGTAACAGGACCAAGATCAGTTAACTTCTAATACAAGAATACACACAAAACATTGACAAATCCCACATACAGCCACACTGAATTTACAGGAAGATATGATGTTGTACTTCACTATGGATTTGCAGATAAATTCACACAGAGGATTTGGAACAGTATTCAAATAGTGCTTCAAAAATCAAAATGTTTCTTAAACTTTCATGAGTGTTTCAGTACCACACATGTTGCATTTATACTTAACACCATTTATAAAACCAGATCAAAAACATTTCTAAAGGAAACCAACTTCTATAAAACAGATTTTACAAGAATTTCATTCTTGCAAAATTACATGTGTAATGCACAAAAATCCTGCAAAAGAGCAAATTGGTCTTAACAGACTCGTTTTTGTTTTATTTTTAAAACCACTATATTGATACATGTGTAGCTTCTGTCCATAGCGTGATGTTCTTCTACATGCTATAAATTGAGCACAAAACTGCCGAAGAAGAAACTTCACTTGTGTTAAGATCATATTTTTCATATTAACCCCTCTACTTTCTATCGGGAAGTCCTAACCACCTCAGAAATCTTTAGAGACTATTGAGACAGAAATTACTATTTAAGTATATGAGTTTGACAGGCTGAGAGAGTTGGGACTGTTCAGCCTGGAGAAGAGAAGGCTGCAGGGAGACCTTATTGCGGCCTTTCAGTACTTAAAGGGGGCCTATAGGAAAGATGGGGACAGTCTTTTTAGCAAGGCCTGTGGTGACAGGACAAGGGGTAATGGTTTTAAACTNCAAAATATCTTCAGTATTGCTGGAAGCAATTATTAAGCACACAGCAGTCCTTATAATATTAGCAATATTGGTAAGTATCTATGCTACTGAGTTTAATTTTTGAAAGCACTGAAGAGTTTTGAGATGTGACAGGTGCCAAAGGGACTACTAAGCTACCAAATTCTACCTGACTACTACTTCCCAGCACTGAAGTAGCATCACAGAAAACCTCCTTTCTTATCACTTAAGTCTATATGGAAATATTCAGGATAAAAAGATTATAAACACAAAGAAACTATTGAATGACAGCCACAACCTACAGAAAAAAAAAAAAAAAACAAAACACAAACTTTAAACCTACAAATATAACCTTTGAGATGTTATGATGAACATAGAGCAACAATTTATACTAAATATAAATACATTTCAAAGCATTTCAGTAGTGATTCAGAAAATATTGAAGTAATTCACAGTTCCAGATAGGCGATTTTTTCCCTTATCTTCCCATTCTGTGAGATGCCTGAGTGACCGTGGACATAAAAAACACTCCAGGTTAATCACATGAACAAACCTAATCAATTGCAGTTTTTCTCTACTCCTAAGAAAAGCTGTTTTCCTTGAAGTTTCTATATTCAATCTTTAACTTTTTACAAATAACTACAGACTGCTTCACGTAGCTGATCTGCAGAAATGCTGCTGCTACAGCTATGGTACAATGGCTTTTTATGGAACTCGGCACTGCCCAATTCCATAAAAACGTAGAAATAGTGGTTTAGTAGACATAAAGCCCTTCTTATTAAGATGGAAATAGCCAAACACAGTAGGCGTCTTGCAAAACTCTGTCCTAAACTCCAGAATGTGAAAATTTCTCTCCTGGGAATTTTCAAGATTTAGGCATAAGGACAAAGAAATACTTTTTGATTTAAAAAAAAAAAAAAATCCCACTATAATTAACCTAATGAAAAAAACTCAGAGCAGATTTGAGAACACCAAGGACTTTAAATAACACTGCAAATAAGGTGCCGATCCACACCTTTTAAATACTTGTGAATATGAACTTTAACCATTAAAAACTTGAAGAAAATAAAACCAAGATTTCAAAGCAGATTTTCAGAGGGCCTTAGGGTCAATATTGAGTTTTTATGGGGCCACCAAGCTCTGCCTTTGCATGTATGTGTGTGGCATGGAGGAGGGTAATAGAGAGGAATCTGTGGAACTAAATAGATTTAAGATATCTTTAAATACCTATTTATGATTTCCAACTTCTAAGAAGCTGGGATTGTTGATACAGACGGGAGAAAAATGCTGGCTTCTGAGATGGAGTGGGATGGAGCTATGATCAAAACCTCTTCAGGATAAATATAAATATTTAATACTGCCTTCCTTAAATTAGCAGTGACTACCTCCATAAACGTTCTGAAAGTCGTAGGGCAACAGTTAATCCAAAAAGTTTCACCTATGAGTTCAGAAAACCAAAAGGAAAAATATTAACATCAACTACCAGTACCATATTGGGACAAAACGCAACGATACACTTGCTTTAAAGGGAAAAGCATGCTCCTTTTTCTTGGCCTGGCGGTCTTAAAATATCAAAGGTTACAATGTATTTCTTGGTAGGTACATAACTGTGAAATATAAATCTTGGTAGTTTATACTGTTCTTTACACAGATCTTTTTTCTTACCAAATTCTGCATTCAAAATCCACTGCATGGGCCAATAGGTGTACCCATTCTAAAGTTACTAATCCATCTGTTGCTATTGATCCAAGGGTACAGATACCATGTGTACAAACTTTGTCATTTTTACTACGGAATTAGTATAGTTAACATTGTAGCAACATCCTAACAGTAAAGAAATAATTTGTGCCTGTGACTGTTTGGTTTATGAAAAAAAAAAAAAATATGAAGGAAAGCTAAAGATGAAAAGGGATTTAGGTGCTTTTTGCTTCATGCTGTTGAGACCTAAGTATTTCTTCTTTCCAGGTTTTCCTCCTTCCCTCAAGCATGTATTTTTCCATAATCAGTATGTTACAAAGTGAGCAGTCAATAACTGGCATCCAAGGGCTTGGCTCTCAATTAACCTGCACTTCACAGAGTATTGCAGAAAGAATGCAAATTGGGTATAAAAACAATCATGTACCCTTTTCACTGTTTCATTCACAGTTAAATGACTTCAAATAACTGGAAAATTGCAGAAATATTCCAACACAGAACACCTCCAGCAAGCTTTCGTCCATTTTCAAAGACAAAAGACTGTGTAGAGACTTTGTTTCAGCCCTTCATGGAAAACAAAGACTGGCTAGTCCTTGGGAAATAACAGTCAAGACTCAGCCATTGCCCAGATACATGTTCAAGGGAACCAGGCTGCTCCCCAAGTGAATGAAGTTTTGAATACATTCAGGCGGCACACAGAAGTATGACAGTGTACAAATTAGAAGAGATAAAATGGTACTAAGTGTGAAGAAATAATAGAAGGATGAGTATCACTTTCTCCTGGTCTGCCTCTTCCTTCTAAAATATCATAGGTCTTCATCGTGAAAAGTCTTAGCGGCACTTTTTTTTCTTCTTCTCTTCCATTCCTGTATGCAACTCTCATTCAGTAGATCACTTCCTTATACTATCCAAAAAGTTATTCCATTTATTCACCTGAAGCAATATCTAATTTTTATTCAAATTAACTGCTAACAGATATTTTGAGTATTAGATGCTACTACCAAAAAGATACCATCATTGCTGTTCCCTTAGTACTATTTATGGGCCAGTTCCTTAGCAAGCATGAGGTCATTCACTGGCAAACAGACTAAGGGACAGATGGGCAATTCTGAAACGTTAAATTGTAAAAAAATTGCAAAATTCTATCCATACACCAGTTTAATTCTCTTCCAATCCCTTCATAATTAATTTTTACATACTGAAAGATTACCACAGCAGCAAAAAGTCCCTACCATAAAATGGTCCTGGTGTCAGCTGAACCTCAGAATGCTACAACAGTAACAAGTGGCCAAAATCTGCAAGGTAAGTCACGTAAGTTAACAAGCAATGCAATGCACCAAGCAGCATCTCAATAAAAACTCAAATGAAGAGAAGAACTTGTATAAGATTAAATTGAAGGACTGTATTTTCAGTGTGGTATCTGTGGATGAAATTGCATTCTGCTAGCATTAATTACCCACACTGTTCTTAAAGGAGGTGAACATCAACTTCACGGCAAAATTCATCTCTTTTAGAGTTTGTCATCAGTGAAAAATTAAGTTGTAACTCAAGGACTACTCCAAACTGATTCCACTTCACAAAGAAACAGCTCTGTTTACAGTCTGATGGTACTTAACCAATGCAGCTATCCACAGAAAAGTGTATATTTCAGGGATCATGCTGCTGATGCCTGGATCAGATGAAGATGATTCTCTGTCCCCTTCCCCACACTCTTCTGAGAATTTCTGACTCCCTATTTCACTGTTGTTTCTAAAACTTTAGTGCTTTCCAGATTGGTCTACAACTTGCTCCTACATTCAGACTCGAGATTAGTATTGATCTACACCTTTAACATCTTCAGCCTACTTTTCTAACAAAACAGATGATAAACATGTTTATATTATCATATTGTCTATCTGCCAGCCGCTCCTTAACGACTTGTGAATGGCAAGCTCATTAACATCTTATTAAAGAGGTAAAAGACCCAAATAAAATTAAGTCCTTCTATAGTTTAGGTTAAAATAAAAAAAAAACAGCAGCTAGACAGAGAAGAGAGATCTAGTAACAGAACTCCCAACGCTAAGGGAGGGGCAGGCATTACTCTTTATTCAGTTATTTAAATGTTTTGGTTCACCTGCCCAAACATTGGCAGATAAATGTTAGATACCTGTATTTACATTAACGTTAATTGTCCTGCATTCTCAGCAGAGAAAAATAAGCAACTTGAGACTCACTTTGTCCTAAAATAGCCTCTATGAGTGATCTAGTAGAGGGTTCCTCCTCTCTTTGTCATAGATCAGAAAGCAAAATGCAGAGGTACGGATTGTTTGTATTTCAGTTCACTTATCCAGATCCACCTCTTTTACCTCATCTTACTTTTAGACAGTAACAGGATGCAGTTTCTTTCTTTACAGATCCAAAGAAAAGTGTTCTGGTCCATAATCACAAATCCAAGATGCTAGAGTAAAACAAGGCCAGTGGTGCTAATACACAGCATCTACTTATAAAGCCAAGAATTATCCAGACTAGAAGACAAATGACAGAGAATGATTTATTTGTGGCATTATAGCGGAATTTCAAAATAAGGAAAAAAATAAAGCCGGCGCTCAGAAAATATTGGAGGAGATGATGCCTGAAGATTATGTTGCTCAGGAACCATCAGAAGAGAGTATACTTTCCAGTAGCACAGAGAAGAAAGCCACGCTTAGAGTCCTATTTTACCCTTCAAGTGTTGTTTCTCTACAACACCACTTTCTTACAGCAAAAGGCCACGCCAAAAAGTCTTCTCTAAAAGCTTGTTTTACACCTTGTCTTTGTTCTGACATTCCATTAACACTACAGTCATTACATGCCTTTACAGAAAAATGTGAGCACATATAACAGGATGTGTGATTCTAAAATTCATTTCCATGCTAACACAATTTCTACCTATGGACACAACCTCTCATCGTATTTCAGAAAATATTTCAAAGAGCTAGAAACAAAAGTAATCACCGCTAGACAATTTATAATGTCTCATCCCGTCCAAAGGCAGCATCAGAATGCATCCTCTCGCCGTACAAAATACAAATGGAATTTAAATTAATTCTATGCTGTACACTACCTGAAGCCTACTTTCTGGTCACCAAGAAATGCATTTATTCACATGAACAAAAGAATAAAGATTTGTTGACCTTTTCCAGCAATCAGAAATCTGAAGATGTTTTCTTTTTCTGAAAAAAAGTTTGATATTAAGGCAGATGGCCAGACTAACTTATAGTATTAGTGAATGCAGCTGTGATCAAAACTTTAAGTTTTATGGAAATTTAGAAGAGTTGAGTACAGACTTAACAGTGAATTTCATAGATACTTTAGTCACATTCTCTTTTTTGTTGCATTCCATTGCTGGGCCCTGGTTTAAAGTATGTGATGATCCCTATAAAAGAAACATTACTTAGATTTAACTACATAAAACGGATCCAGAGAATGTAAATAAAATTCCCTTTATTGTAACCACAATTTGATTCCATTAAGCCCAGAAGCGATATATATGGGCATACATCAGATTAATTTATTCTGTCTTTGGAATTCCTGCACCACCTTGACCCCAACCACCTCTCATGCAGTTCTACTTCTGAGACAACTTAACCTAGTTAAAAAAAAAAAAAAAAAAATTTTTTAAATATCTCTGTTCACATTATAGTTTTGAGGAATGCTGCAACTGAGACCTCCTCATCGCATTCTGGTCTTTTTTTGCTGAGGAATGAGGCAACTTTGGCTATTATTAGAGCTCCCTTCCCTACCTCTCCTTTTTTCCCTTCTCCTTTTCCCTTCACATTTTATTCACCTCTCTTCTCTTCCATCCAGCCTTCCTTTCCATTTTTCCATCAACAATTTCTGTCCTATATCCTCTCTCACCCTGCTTCATCTACACAAGCCTATGCACCTGCTTCAACCTTTGCCAAGGGTTATAAGTTGAGAGACTGGAAAATCTGAAAAAGATGTGGTGGGTTGACCCCAGCCAGCAGCTAAGCACCCACACAGCTGCTCACCCCCTCACCTTCCCCCTAGTTCACACTGCCCCCACAACAGGACGCCATCCCAGCACCATCCAGTACAAGAGAGTAAAGTCATTTAACGTGACGTAGATTACCTGGCAAATAGGAGTCCTTTCAAACAAAAGACAATTTGATATAGATCTCCAAGTAAAGCTACGTATTTCAGAGAAAAATACACATCATACCTGCAAAATGGACAACACTCTAGAAGACAACACTGAAAACAAATTAAGATTTAGAGCAGATATTCAATTTAATAGGAGTGCCCAGTACAGTAAGTCAAAAACTTTTAACAACGTCACCAGATGTAAGAGTGGAACGTTATTTCACCTCTCTGTGCCTCATTTGTGATACAGATAGTAAAATCGTGTGCCCAGTCCCAGGATCCAGTTTTAAAAGAAGATAAGAGAAACAAGTTATTGACTAGAAAATGTATTTATAGCAAAAGACAGAGAGATTCCAACTTGTCTAGCTTAGCAAAAAAAACATCAAGAGGTGACTCAATACCCTAATGAAAGTATATTTTCTGGAGGAAGATGCACAAAAGAGTGGAGACAGCCAAAGTGGCTGGAAATCAACACCAGACAAACTCAAATTTGATTTAATACTTCTTAATTATGTGATTGATTAATTAAGCAGAATACCAAGAGACATGGTAGATTCATTATCTTTTCATGTTTTAAACCCAATCTGGATTACATTTTGGCAGAAAAGTTTCAGTCAAACATTTGCTAACATTTTTGGTGGAAGTACTTTTTAACAGGGATAACTGATAAAATAGGTTAGGCCAGGTAAGGCAAAATACCCTTTTGGCCTTTAAATGCATAAACTGAAGACATGTCCAATGGCTGAGTTAGAGCATCAGGAAGCCTGAGAGATCTATCGATTAATTAGAAGACATTCAGAATGAATGCTACACTGAAGTTCAAGAAAGTGAAATATGGTATCGTTTGGGGAAATCAAGTTGTACAGAGGAAATAAGTAGGAGGAAATATGTATTGGGTTACCAAGAACATGCAAAGGAAGCACCTCATAAATATGGCATCTAAATGAAAAGGTGGTGGTATGGTCTGCTTTCTGTGGAGAAATAAAGACAATGATTCAGACTGACAATGAAGAGAAGTAGGAGGACACCACACAAGCAACGAGAACTGCCAACATGTAAAGGTACTCTGCCTGTGGTCACTGTACTGGAAACGCAAAGTATTTGCTAACTGGAAACAGACTGCTTAGAAATCATAAAAAAATTAGTAACCAACTTAGTAGTATCTCTATTATTACATTATACATTTGATAATTTTGGCATATGTAATAATCTTAAGGCATCGTAAGCTTTATGAATTATTTTTTCTTTAAAGAATAAGATTAAAGGGTGTTTTCACATAAATCTAAGTAAGCAACTGTTTACTTAGTTGCAGTGTCAAGCAAAACAACAAGCAAATTTAGTCAGAAACATGTTAGCAATAAACACATAAATAAAGCTTTCAAAAGTTCCCACTAAATTTATTAGGAACTGGATCAGGCCCAAACTAAATCCAGCAAGAATTAAATCTAACAAATTCCATTAAACTACCTAAAAAATCCACCAGATTTATTCTTCAAAAAATAGTTATTCTCATTTGTATAACTCTTAGCATCTTTAAATCTTTCTCATTCTTCAAATATTAGTGTCCATATTTAGAAACCTAAAGGGATTTGGACTCATTTGCAAAAGTGCTGAGCATTTGCAATTTGCCATGAAAACAATGTGAAACGCCAGAGCTCCACACCTACTAAAGTCTTACCGCATTTCTGTAGATGTCCAAATATGCATTTATCTATTGAACTTCAGGCATCCGCAACTGAAAAATGTGGCTTTCGTTTATAATTCTATTATTGCATATTAATTTCTATTGCTTTGATACTGTAATTGTAGTTATTACTTCAGCATCTCTCCTATACTACGCTATCCTAGTCCGCAGACCAAACTGTTTTCATTCATTCCAATATTTCTTTCACATGTTAATACTTTTTAAATTAAATCATTCCCCCTAAACTGACATCACAGATTTAACAGTTACTTCCTGATTAGAGAGGAGAGGAAGATGAATAACTCGGACTTTTCAGATATGTATGAGAAATTTTTCAAAATATACCTCCTGAACCCCAAAATCCCAACAGTTAAATAATTATAAACCAGATAGGTCTTTACACAGAAGTTTTATCATATAATTACGATGCTGATCATTTAGAACTATCCAAAACGTCTCCAGCATTTTTAAACAGCTAAGCAAAGTTATTTTTAAAATCAAACATATGTGCTTTTTTCTGTTTATGTCTTCGGAAAGAACATTCTGTATAATGAAAAACATGACCAAATTTTTCACAGTACATCACTATAAAACCCTATAATTGACTTTTTGGGTTGGTTTACTCTATATCTATTTTTGTCCATGTAGAAAACAGCAATGATGTGGCGAAAAGACTAAAATGTAGGTCCCATTGCAGGATAAGGCTCCATCCTGATTAGTGAAGAAGTATCATGTTTTCCCTGGGAAACATGCCCATTTTGTAAAAGGGAATTCAGTCCACATGAACCTCCTCTTTAGGGAGAGGGAAAAAAAAAAGAAAAAAAAAATCAGTCCTTTTAAGCAGCACAGACTCTAGTGATTGCTCTCAGCTTTGGCGGAGAATGACTCAACAGAGCCTTTCCATTAAACAGAATGCAACTCTGCTGATTAAGTTTATTATAAGTTGTCCCAATACGAATTTCCTGCTTTTCAACAATATTCTTCAAAGCTTAGAGCTAAGATTTGCTTATATTATTATTTTAGTTCAACCTGAAATGACAAAATGTTTAACATCAACTATTTTCTTTTTCCTAGAAGAAATAAACTTTCTAAAACCAACACAAATACAAGTAGGGTGGTGAGAATATATTCACCATTTCAATTGCTACCGAGATGACTATGTACATAACTCAATGCAAATGAAAGTCAACTTGAAATAGTAAGTGAGAAAAAACAAATACCTGCACTAAAAGAATTTCTCATTTTAGGTATTATCCACCCACAAAAATGAATTTAGATTATGCATTTTATTTTAAATACTATTCTCATTCCTCTTTGAATGGCCTTTAAGCTCTATTATCACAGATTACTTACATGCCCCAATCACAGAGTATAAAGAAACGGTGCAGACACATTTCTAAAGGAGTTCACATGCCAAAGGAAAAAAGAAAAAAAAAAATCTACTTCTTTCATAGTTAATTAAAATAAATCACACGGCATTAAACTTTGACTTAAAAGTTTGAAGAAAATACTGTTATCTTGCAAATTGTTTAACAGCAAGATATGCCATAATTGCTCTGAGGTAAATCTTAGAGAAATTGAAGATGACATCTAAATCACAAGCTTGGGAAACAGGGAACATACCATCCACAGCACAAGAGTGAATAGGTTTAAGAGGAAAGGTAAGTTATTTCCTTTAGCTCAGAGACTAAGTCAAACTGCAGCTGCAGTCACTAATATTGTCACTAATATTAGACTCTCCCAAGATTTCAAAGAATCTAGGGCCTGATTCTGAAATCAGAAGTTCCAATAAACCAGTTTAAAGTGCTGGAAGTCAGGTGTAGTTTCTCTGCTGGGGCAAGAGTCTCTTTAATGGGCTGCTCTTACAAATGTAATACCTACAGGAGACTATCCTACCCTAGCAAGCCTCACCGAATTGTTTCCACAAGCAAAGATGCGGATTTACAAAAGTGAAATGCAGGATCTGTTTCAAAGATGAAACGTGATGAATGTCATATAAGACGTTGGGATTGACTGATGGATTTTTTTTGTTTCTTTAGTTTTTTAATTACTGAAGGAAAAGACAAAGCTTGCCCTAACAAAATTAAAAATTCTTAGCTATACTTATTTGAGCAGTTTTAATGATACAAACATTATATGGAAATGTAACATAAGTATACAGTCAATTTTAACTAAAATATAATAAAGTGGTTGTACACTAAGAAAAAACAAGTAAGTCAGCATGTTTAAAAAGAAGGAAAAAAAACCCAAACTTATCTGAGATTTAGGTCCAGCTACACAGCCTAGGAGAGAAGCTTTGATGTCAGTAACAATGCTATTTTACACCATTCACATGAAACAACATAAAAATAATTTAAAGACCTGCCCTGGTGACATAAACTGCGCAACAAGTACAGCAGCACACGTTTAATGCAAAGATTCTGGTGGTAACGTCAAAGTAACAGACTGCACTTCACGGCCCTGGTCCCCATCAGTTCGAGTACGAAATACTTACACTATGGGTGAAGCACGACGTTTCTGAGAGGGACCAAATATCTACATCTAAGTGAGGCAGCCTATGCTTCCTTCAAAGTCAGTGGAAAGAAACGTGTTATGATTCATCTGGCTGATTTTAGACACTTATTTTCAAGTGAACCACTAACTAAAATTGCTTATTTCTCTCTGCTGGCTATAGACAGAAAGGTTATGCTTACTCTCTCTGGTGCATACACTGACAATGCAGACATGTGCAGTTAATGAAATTAATCCCTCTTACAACAATGATTTAGCCATAAATGAACAGGAAGAGAAGATTCATGCCTGGTTAACACCAGAAATAAAAAGAAAAATCTACTTAAAGTTACCACAGAAGTTTCTGCCACCAATGAGAGGTTTCCCACCGAGAAGGGACTTGCACTTCAACAACCTGTCCTCTATCCAGGGGATGCTGTAATGAGAACCAGCGAGGTTCGGACATACACTTTCCTGGAACTTGAAAGCAGTCAAAGCAGCCCTCACCAACAGACCAAAAAGGTCTTGGAACTAGAACTGCCCCAGTATTTTTAAAACTCTATCCAACTCTGGGGGTTTAAAATATTCTGGGTAACAGAAGGATTCGGAGGGGAAACACACTAAATCTTTCTCTTCACCCAGTGGAAAGATTGCGCTCAGTCCTGCTCTTACACAGAAGACATTTTGTTGTGAATTCCGACAGAAATCTATTGATGTGTGGATATTTTTGATCACTGAAAACAGCATATGCCTTTAAAGCAAATCTCTCACTTGTCGATATCAATCTGAAACAACTGTGTGGTGGGTAAAATATTGAATCATTCAATGAACATGAGATGTCCATAAGTCAACAGGAGAAGGGTTACAGAACTACTCCCTCTGTCAGTGCAGAATCTTTTGATGATACCTTCAAAACCATGAGATACCGTATCGTCACACATCACCTGTATGTCATCACCCTCATGGAAAGCAGAAAGACTTCAAGGAGCCTCTTCACTCTCTCCGATGAGTTTCAAAGAACAGCAGTGTTTATTTGCGTCTAGAATGTAGCCCAACCCTCAGATTATCCACTAATTGAAAGAAATAATCTTCCCACAAAATGTACATATATTGTATAACTCATTTGCAGTTGATGATGTTGAGGACAAGTTAGCAAGACAGAAAGATAAGCAAAGGGCAGCCTTAGAAAAGACTAAATAGGAGGCTCTAAAATTTCCACTAACCTGCCTTACAAGTGTAACATCCACCAACATTAAGTACAGTTGCTATTCAAAAAGGGAAGATGAACTCACTGATCTCTCAGTGTCCCTCTCCAGCACTGCTTGTAGTGTTAAGAAACAAGGCTTATGCAATTGCACTGACCAGCCATCTACCACGCCCATCCCTCTTAATTATGTCAAATTTTGCTGAAATGGGTCAATGAGTAAAGGGGTAATAGTGATGCAGAAGTTGTGTAAAATAAACTTGTGTAAAGAAAAGAGCCTTAAATCAGCTGTGATCCAGTTCCTTTGCCAAATCAAAGCAGTAAAAACTAGAGCTGGAGCTTCTGGACAAAAGAAAAGTAGGACTCAAATATCAAGAAAAATAAGTTCATTGAATAATTTGTTCAATGGTTTTATAACTGAATGCTTACATGGACAACAATTATGTGTTAGTACTCAAACATGTCTTAGATCCTTGAGAGCTAGTATTCAAACATGTTTTGAAAGAAATACAAACCTCATGATCTGAGGTTTAAAATTTTATCTCGGTATTAAGGATTACAATGAGACCTTCTTGGAAAGCTGATTATCCCATATATCTACTGCAACATTTCTTTCATCTTTCTCTAAAACATGTGGTGATGGCCATAATACAACACAATACCTCAAGTTAAAGTTGAATTAAAGAATTCCTAAATTCCTCTTATATGTAACTTATGAAATACGCTTGTATTTCAAAACTTAAATCACTAACTGATGGTCGGGTGGGTTTTTTCCCCCCATATGAGCAAGCTATTGCACAGCTGTCCTCTTTCACAATTCTTATACTTTCTTCTTAAGTAACCAATTCTGGCCACTGCTACAGAGAAAATACCGAGATACATGAACAAGAAATTCAATATGAGTTTGTTATAACAAGTCATAAACTCCTCCTGATTAAACACTTTGTTTCCATTTTAACAAAGCTATTTTCTTGCTACTTCTGGAAAAAAAAAAAAAAAAAACCAACCTGTATTTACATTTGCATGATACTTCTTTGAAGCTACTAACAATGCCGCACATATCCCCATATTATGCTACTTGTCTTGCTCAACCCATATTCCAGGCTTTTTCTGAGATCAGCAAGTACATCTGGCTACAGTGTTTTCAGTTTTAGATGCTTTCAAAATATTCACATTGCTACAACAATTAAGCAAATAAAAAAATGTAATGGCATTTTGGAAAAATCAAAATGAATTTGCTATTTAGAAGACAGTTGTATTTGGTTTTAGTATAAACTATTACAGTAACATCAGGAGGAGTTTA
>VYZW01051258.1:1911-12218 GCA_013401315.1 Balaeniceps rex
GTAACAGAGAAAAAAAGTATTTAGTGCTCTGAATGAATGCTGACTATTCACCTCAAACACTGTATATTTTTCATGTTACCTGTTAAAATATGGGTGTAGAGAAAAACAGGTTCATTGGGGAGTAAATAAGTGTCACACACAGTAAAGTAGAAGTATAAGATATCCTAAATTTATACAGGTTTTTTTTTACCATAGTGCTAAACTGACCTTGGCTTTCATTGCCACAGGATGAATAAACAGAGAGATATTGATGTAGAAGCAAGTATAAAAAGAAACAGGCAGTTCTCCATTTAGTTAGCATATTGTTGTTTTCTACTTATAGTAACATAAATATATATGAAGACTTTTTGCTTTCATGCTTCAAGAGAGGAAAAATTTTTATGCCTTTATTCAAAATACTTGGTATACAGAAAAGAAAAACAGAGAGATCACTGATTTGGTCCATGGTATGATTATGTTGTACTTAGGCATTATTGTACTAATAATACTAAAGTCTTTGAAATGCCTCATTCAGGGTAGATGGGTTTTGTTCTAACTTCACAGAATAATCTTATTAAAGATGTCTTAATCTTCTTTTAATTTAAAAAAATTAAGTAAAATAATAACGATTGCATGTATAGCAATGAAGTTCTGTGATCTTTAAGGGTGTATATTCTCATTTTCTCTAACTCAGTGTTAGTTGGAGGTCAAAGTTTACTGTCAATTTTCTTCTTCATAGATTTGAAATTGTGTCCTCAGTCCTGAAGAAACGTTGAAACTGTATTTTTCTTTCATGAAAGTAAGAGCACTAATTCGGCAGCACTGGCTGCCACAGTAGTTACAAGCAAAGAGCAGAACTGTCTGTCACAATAATTCCCACACAAACAGTGAGGAACCAGAACACTTCCTATAAGTATATCCTTCTGAGTACATTTTTATGGCCTTCAGTTGTGAAATGTTTCATACTCCAAGATGATAGATCACGTAACCATGCTGAGTAGTAGCTGCACTTTTTTTGACATTTTTGACAGTGCTCAATTTTAATGTTTTCAGTTTTCATTACAGGTGTGTTTTTCGCTCATCTTTTTTTTTTTTTTTTTAAGAATTTTCTTTCCTTATGCAGTTTTCTTGTAATGGACTTCTGGAAAGATAAACATTTATACTGCATATCTAAAGTGAACAGCTCTCTTCAATGTTAATAGATTGATTGCCCCAATGATCACAGAAAACGATCGGGAGGTCTATAAATTATCCAGTCCCCATAGAAGAAGGAGAATGAGACATGGTATTCATGGTACTCATTTCCTTTAGCTTTCAGACTTGTGAAGCTGAGTAAATTTCTTCACTGAGTTCCAAGTGGCAATAGATTCCTGCATTCTTGAGAAGTAACAGTCTTAGCAAGTAACAGCGGTCATGTAGGAGGAGTTCACCTGGACTTCCCAGTTGGCAGTCTTCTGCCTGACATTTGTTCATCCATCCACCGATGGGTGAATGCAATATCTTTTAAATTATGCAGTTTTCTGGAGTAGTAAAAATGCAGAGGTCTCTGACACATTTACAACAAGTGTCTTTGATAGATTTATAGCCAACTCTGTAATGAGCCCTATTATGCCAAATATTGCCTAGTTAAACTGGTGAGTTTTCAGCTATCACTGTGAACAAAGTGGAATCATTTAAAGAGAGCTTAGATGGGCTGACCAAATAAACTGTATAAAATAATAAATTGCACAGATTTCCTTAATCTCTTTTCCCTTCCCACTGATGCTCTCCTTCCAGTTCCTTGAGGTTCTTTACATATCATTCCTGATGTTCTTTTTCCTTATATTTTTTTGTCCCATTCTCCATCAGTCTCTCTTCTCCTTTGCGACTCTCAGGTTTCCTCCAAAGACAGCCTCCCTATGTTTAGCCATCCTCCTTTCAAGCCACACACTCTCAACACATGCATTGGGAAACAGGAAAGTGTAATTTACTCTCGTTATCTCTGCAGGCAATATGAATTCTTTTTTCACCTTGTCATTTATATTTTAAAAAAGCTCAGATTCTTCTCCATTCATGTCTCTTCCTTTTAGGATCTCTGGTGCAGCATAAGGATGTGGTTATTCAAGAAACTGCAATATAGGTTAAAAGTGGAGATGAATACAAGGCATTTCTGTTGAGAGCCAATAAAGTATGGAGTAGAGAAATACAGAGCAGGGAGCAAGGCAGAGGAGGAAAACACCAAGAATCAACCACGTACCCATAAATGGTCTGTTTGAGAGCTCCTTGCATCATGCCTGTAGCTGCATTTCCAGATAGTTCACTAACAAACCCACGCTTCCATCTGTTCTGGAAGCTTGTTCTCACCAGTATCTTTAACCTTTTCCTCACCAACCTTTCATGAGAGATATACATTTTGTGCTCCCTCACCCATGATGTAGTAAAAAGCAACTGGTAAATAAAATTTGCCAAATATTCAAAAAAAGTTTTCAATGGAGCTTTTTTTAAAAGTGCAAAGTGTTAAATTATCTCATCTCTACACCCCTGCCCCAAACAGTACCACTGTCTGTATTCCTTCTTTATATATTCCTTCTTTATATATTCCTTCTTTGTATTCCTCTTTGTATTCCTCTCCCTTGTATAGGTTTCCAGTCTTATTCAAGGTGGAAAGTGCTCCTAACTGGGAAGCTGATGTGAACAGCCATATAGGCAATGTGATTATAAAGGGGAAAAGAATAATTCATAGCAGGTAGGAATAACATACTGTAATATCATCACAGTGAAAATATATTTTGTTCAGGTTGCCCACACAGTATAAAGCACAGTGAAATTGGTTTAATATGACAACTTTACAGACAAATCAGTTATAACTACCATTGTACTTTACAGTGCATTTCAGTATTTTTGTTTGCTTTTGGGGAGGCGGGGAGGAGAGGACATGGGGGATTGTGATCTTATTCTGACTATAGAAATGGATTTCAGTTCTACTCTTGTTCACTATAAAAACATTTCACTGTGCAGGCCTTTCAGTAGCTTGGTAAAACATTTCAGATCTGAACTCTATCACTCCATTGACTGAACTTTGCAATTTAAAACTAATATGCTGTTCCACTGTCTAAAGGCACTCCTAATGGGCAGCTTTAACATTGTTTAGATGCCAGGTAATTTGTTACAACCTGAATTTCCTCTTGTACTTAATGGCTGAAAGTTAAATGTTTGCCATCAAAAACCGGTGGTCTGTTGAGCAGTGATCCATGTGAGAACAGTGAACCTACGTCTCTGCAAATTTGTTAGTCATCTATGAGGCAAAGCAAAGCTGACCTCGTAATGTCAAATCCCATTTAGAGCCGGTGAATAGGTTGGAAAGAAGGTACTTGATATCTTTTAAGCAGTATTAAAAAATACACTGCTGGGTAGAAGGATGAAAGCCTCAGTAAATTAATGTGGAGATTCTGGCCTTTCCAAATAATTTATAGTTGAATTCTGTCTTTTAGGAGGAAAGGAATGCAGTTAATAAAGGTTGTGACTTCAGTAAACAGTTTCAGAGCAGGGATACTTCCATATAAGTGTTTGAAACTGTAGCTTTGCCCTTCTGTGTGCACCATTTTCTTTGAGTGGTCTTTCCTTAAACCTCATTAGTAGTTGCACTTTCTAACTTCACCCAAAAGCAGTCACTCGCGTCACTTTGCTAAAACACCAGGTTGAAACTGAAATGTCATATACCTGACTGCATTTTACTAAAAGATGCAGGTTTCTTCTAGTCTATATTTTACTTAAACTCTTCTTATTCATTGGTTATCAGCTGCAGGAGCACCTAGGCACAGAGAGTCATGAAGCTGGGGCTGGTGCCCATAGTGACACAGCTCGTATTAACACTCATGACTAGTCTTTTCATTGCCCTACAGGTGACTGTGTTGCCCTCTCTCTATCAATGAACTCCCCTGAACGTCAGCTATGAAACTTTAAGGGTTTCCAGGCTTTCATCTTTAAGATCTGCCTCACAAATCTTGCAATTTGCTGCATAATTTACTGGATAGGTACCCACTTTATTTGACTAAACTAATAGGCATTGTTGCTGTTTTAACGTTAGGTTTTGCTTATTGGGAATTAAATTTTAAGGATTTTTTTTTTCAAACCTAAATAATCAATTGAACTGCAAATATTTAGGTAATCAAGCTTTCACTTGTAGGTCTTGCATAGGCTCTGAGCAAATGCAAGAAAGATCTCCACCCACTCTCCTGCCAGAGTGTCACTGCACCTTTTTATCCACAAATCCACTGGCAACACCTAAGGTAGGATTTGAAATCAAAATAAAAAATTCTTTTGAAGGGCAGCAACAATTGATCAGAATTGTCAGAGACCAGTGAAGAGGACAGTTGCTGGGTATAAAAATAGGATGTGACTGTGACGGTTGTGTGTGCTAATATATTTATGAGTTTGGGCAGAAAGATGACCAGACACTTCATCTGTGCCTAATGCAATTTCATGCAGATTCTCACCAGTTGTGACCTCTTTGCGTTGCTCCAGAATTCTATGCCGGAAATAGCTTGCCCTCTTCATCCCCGTATTTTTATTAGGTTTCTGTGGCCAAAACCTACAAAATCTAACTATGCAGACTGTGAAGTGCAATGTTTTCTGAGGGATTTAAGAGGAGCCAAAAACCAGGCTCCAATTAGACAGCTTACTACATTCTCACCATGGAGAGGAGACAGCATGTAAACAACCCGTATGCATTAATTATAATCTCCTCCCTTACCTTCCATTTTTCAGCTTGCCAAATTTCTCCCCTAACTGAATTGTCCTGCTCTTCCTGTGTGGATAAAAGGAGCAGTCATCTGGAATTTGTGGCTAAGGCTAAGGGGTTTTCCCCATGAAATTAAAAAGAGATGGGAACAGCCCAAAAAAGCTGATCCACGGGGACCGGATCAAGCTGGTGTATGCTTTTTTGATTTTTTTTTTCTTTTTCACTGAGTCAGTGGTGGTTAAGAACGACAGTGGGGAGCAATTAGGGTTTTCATAAAACCTAGACCTAGGGCTGAGGAGAGAGCAGGAAGCAATTTATCTGCGGTGAGCAAGCCTCAAGAATCATAATTTCCCTGTTTGTGTTTCAGTTCAGATGAGTGCCATCCTGTTGTTTGTTTTATAAACTGTTTAATAAACTGTAATGTTTATTAACAGTAATCCATTAAGATTATCTCCTGTGAGACCTTTTCTGTACAGTCAGTGCTCTGTACTTCAACTAGGAACCCATTTTTATTTTCCTCTTGTTTCTTGCTTTCATGCCCATTCAGAAACTTTAATGATTTTATCTGAACTTTTATACTCTTCTGCACAGAGAAAGAGCTCTTAAAGGTGTTTAGATACAACCTCTGCCAGCTCCTGCCTTGCCATACAGAAAAATAATGAAGTCTAAAATATGTGTATGTAAGCCCCAAAGTCTAAAATTGTAGCAGCTCAATTTCCTTGCTAGGAAGTGGGAAAATTAGCTGTGCTATGTCATGTGGTGGATCAAGGTGGGAGGTAGCACAGGTGGTCATAACAACTGCAAGGGGTTTATTACATAAGGCTCTGCTCATTTTTAATAAAATTGTCCTTGAAACCCAGCTAGACCAGAAATTAATAGGAAGCTTGCAATGATTTTTCTCAGCAAAGCACTCTGAAATTTCAGATGGCAAAAATCACTTATCAGTGTATCTAAACTGAGTTTTATTTTAAAATACAGTTTTTAATTAAAGTTTGCAATTCTGAGCCTGCTGCTACTGCCTGATATCTTGCTAAAAGGTCACGGCACTGGTGGCATTAATGATATGAAACCTGATATAGGAGATTATGAACGTTCGAACTGTGTTTCAGTGCTGGTTTATCATTAGGAAGGGCTGCAGCCATTCCTCGCTAAAGGCAGGCTTAGTGATGAAAGTGAGGGGCTCGTTCCTTGGCTTAGTTGCAATCGCAGGCAAACCAGGTAAGTTCCTAGGGTGGGTGTGTGCAGGCAAGGGGCAAATGGTTGTCCATGGTCTCAGCTGCCTCCTTTGAGGATGGTGGGGCTCCAGCAGCCCCCAAGCATAGCTGCTGCAGTTGTGTGGTGCGGTAGGGTGGGGATGGTGACTGGCGGGCAGGCATGCTCTCACCTCTGGAGATGATAGGGACAAAAACTCCACCTCCCTGTCCAAGTCCCATGCCTTCTTCTGAGTTGTCCTTACCAAGAACAGGAATTGCTTGATGTAGCTCATGCCCCTTATTCTTCACGTGACAAAAGTGACTTTGCCCGTACTGATGGAAAGGCTTGAACTGGCTTGATTCCAGTTGTATATTGAAATGTAAATCAGAAGATCCTATAGCTGCTTTACTGCAGCTGACTATGATACAGGGGGACAGTTGAGCAGTGGACATTTGCCAGAGGAGAGATGAGCTGCAGCAGTTCTCAGAGTGGCGTTGCAGGGAGCTGAAGAAGAGCAAATTTAATTTGGAAGCTTTAAAAGGACCTCTCAAGAGAGAGGTAGAAATAGCTGTTGTATTGTTCAGGGCTGGTATTATTCTCTTCTGAGCTCCTGAAGCAGACCAGGGTCACACCTCCTGGGTCTGGAGGATATCCAAAGAAGTAAAGCAGAATGATGAACTTTGCACAGCTACTTGTGTAACTGTGGTGTTGCCTGAGCCAGCAACCTAAAGTTGCTGCTGTGCGGGGGCAGGCAAAGGACAAGGATTGCAAATCCTCCATGATGGCATGGAGCAAGATGTTAAGGAGGCCTCAGAGCCGAGGTTCTCCAGAGTAAGCAGAAGACTAAGCTGTCTGCAAACAACCCCAAGGATAGATTGGGTACAGCCATATTACCACTCTGGTCAAAACTCAAAATTACTATTACTTTAAAAATATATTGGGCTAGTGAAGGCTGAAACTAAGTAGAGCATATTGCCATTGCCCAGAGGGATCTGGCATACAACCAGCACCAAAAACAGAAATGATCATTTGTGAATGGAACAGAAACCAGAGCTCTGATAGTCAGAGGCACACTCTTCTGAACATCTGCCAGATGAGCTGTGGCATAAACTCCAGTGTTAGATTATGCGTGTTGGGCTGTTGGGTTTTGTTGTTATTTTCTTTTAAAATTGCTGTTTGGTCTCAGATAAGACAATGCCTCTTTGCCGAAGCTACTGCTGAGGGTGAGACTCCAAAGAAAGTAATTAGGACTAGCACAGGGTATTTGAGAGACCATATTTCTAAACTTGTGTTATCGATATGAAAGTGAGTTATCAATAGCAGATAAAGTGTTTCTTAAATGTACTGAGATGTTCAGAATGTTTCAGAAAATAAACAAATAAATAAAAGGGAACCTTTAAAAGATTTTCATTTAGGAATGGAAAATCTAAGCCATAGCCTCAGACATACTGAGGAAACCACTATGCCAAAAAACTACCTGCAACAATTAAAAATGCTTATACAGCGAGATAAGAAAATAAACTTCTTTCTGTTTACTTTTCCTGTATAGAAAAGAAACTGTGCTTGTTCTAAACTATTATCATTGTTTTTCTAAAGTATCTTTTCTGTAAAAAGACAAACCAAGCAAACTTTGTCATTTGGAGCCTTGGGAACTGAGACACTTTGAAGAGAATAAGTCTATGGAAATCCGTGGTGAGAAACACAGGTCTTAGGTCACAGTGATATCAAAAAGGACTTTTGTCACTGCAGAGAAATAGAATAGGTTACGTCAGTGTACTGCCAAAATGTGAGGGAAGCAAAGGTCTTTCTGCCCAAGACAGCTTTAGATGGGCAATAACCACCCCAGGGTGAGCTGGCTGAACCTGGGGACATGACTCATCTGGTACTAATGAGCTTTTTGCTGCCTCAGAATAGGTGAGACAACACAGGGTGTCTCAGAGATTAGCTGATTACAGTTAGTAAGTTGCTTTTATGTGTTGGAGGTTTTTTATTATGCTGACTGCTATTAGGGTTGTGTTCAGCTGAGGAAGGAGGAGGAAGTGGAAAACTGTTATTTTAAGAAGATCTTTGTGCAAAGGTTTGTGTTAGAGGTTCAAGGCCAAGCAATAGATCTTAGAAACTGAATGAGTTTCTGAACACAGCTTTTGTGTTGCTCAGCACCCAGAAAACTGACCTGAAGATAATGACTTTTGAGAAAGGTAAAGACTAAACATCTTTCAATTTCCTCATTAAAATCTTCTCGTTATTTAAAAAGATGTTCACCTAAGACAGCAAGTTGCTGTTTTGTATTTCAGCCATCATCTGAGCCTGGGGCCTCTGAAAAGTTTATACTGTCAAGCAGATAGAAAGAGCAAAAACCAGTAGGACCTGATTGCCCAAGGTAACAGAGCAAATCCAGGAATTAAATCCAGGCTGCCTTATTCTCCTACCCTACATATAGCCTGAAGATGCTGGTTTGGCCAGTAGCAGGCTACTCTGTACTAGTCAGCGACACATAGTCTAACACATAGTTCTTATGCTTATGAAAAAAATTATAATCCCTGATAAGAGTCTCCACATGCCTTGTCCTTTTAAAAACAAAGTTAACCACTGGAAGAGGCTTTGCATGTAAATGAGGTTCTCTTCAGGTTTCAACTCCAATCAAAATGGATGCAACTTTCTTCTAAAGAATATGCAAACTACTTGGTCAAACGTCCTTCAGCCTCTAAGTTTATCACCAGCCTGACGTCAGTCTGGAAATCCCAACTTTCTTAAGAGATGATAAATGTTATCTGCCAATCTCTTCCGCTGAATAAACTCTGTTTGATCTGCATTAATCACACTTGGCAGAAGCTGTTCAAGCCTGCTAGCAGCGATGCTGGTGAACAGCCTGGCATCGTTGCTTAATAATGAAGTGGAACAGTATGAAAAACAACATGAAAGAGCCTTCTTTTCATTCCCACCCCAAAGTTAATGAAACACATATTAAAGTGAATGGTTTAACATATTCAATAGATCAGAGACTGTCTTCTTGTAATCATATTATTACTCTCAAGGGCAAAACATATCCCTCTTTTTTTTACTTTTCTGCTATAATACTATGTGCCAGAAGTGTACGGAACTGAGAAATACCAGGTACTTCTATAGTTTTCTGTGCTTTTTGTAATTTTAATGAATAAACATTCAATTTTCTGAATTAGTCTTCACAAATTTTGCCCGAGGATGTTTGAGTCATTATCAGTTTCACTCCAACAAGGTCGAGCATGGTTCAGAGCTCAGTTCACCTTCTCATTTTTCTCAGTCAAGAGAGAGGGCCAGAGACAGGTCTGTGCATCACTTCAGTCCAACAAACCCTGTTGTGAGGGGCTTTCCTGGTATTTAAGTGGTGAGTGGAACATGTGCTGAGTATTTCTACAAAAATGCTAGGTCTGGTTACAGGTTCCCATCCAGCAAATTCTTCAAAATATTTTTCAGTAACTTCACTTGAGTGTGTAGGTGCACCAAACTCAGTGGGACTGTTGGCAGAGGAAATGTTTAGCACAGAAATAAGGCATTGGTAGAAACAGCTATTAGAGTGCTCAGGGAGGGTGAGAAATGTACTCCTGTGGGGTTACATAGCACCTACCTTGGTTTTGAATAAATGGACAGAGGGAGCAACAAAGAAAGAGAGCAGGGAGGAAAGTGCAGAAAACGGAGCTGTATCACTGAAAAATGAGGTGAAAGGATGGAAAAGAAAAGAACCAAACAGACAAGAAAAAAACAGAGTGAAAATATTTAGTTTAGTTGTGGCCAGATGGAAAACATAGTATTCTGAAAAAGGGAAAGATCTTCTTCAAAAAATTCTGTGACCTCCCATACAATTTCTGGGAGTTCCTGGTGTGCAGGGCCCGCTCAGCAATGACTTACAATATTTTACTGAGGAATCTTTCTTGTAAAAAAGAACATTGGTAAAAACAGCACGATTGACAAAGGAAAAACCACCAATGAACTTTTTCCCCTAAGAAGGATATTAGATTTGTCCAGAGACATTTAAAAATATTTCCATGTTAGGAGAGCATGGGGATCTAAGGATAACGCAGCTGAGCTTCTTTATAAATGTGCGCTCATATCAGCTTAAGCCTCAGCTTTCTGAGACTAAAAGACAACTTATGCACAGGCTTTTGGAAGCATCATCATTTTGTGATCCTCTTGTCCCTTCTGGGCCTTTTCATAAACTTTCATTTCTGGATAGCTGAAGTTGCTTTAAATAAACCACTTTAATAAGTAAAAAAAAGCATATTTCTTCCTTAGTACTCCAACAGGTTCAGTGAATCCATTCTGTTTAGATATAAACTACTATTGTTTGTTTTCTAAATAAAAACTGTGTAATCCTAATTCTGAGAGACACGTGTCCTATAAAATCATTTAACATTGCAGTTAAAGAAACAATTAACCT
>VYZW01051258.1:18444-64185 GCA_013401315.1 Balaeniceps rex
AGTAGATCTAAGAAAATGTTTTTTTTTAATTTTTTTTCTTCTGACAAAAATGCACTTTCATCTAAGTTCATCAATTCTTCTTGAAATCACTCTTTTAAGGTAAAAAAAAGGATGGGTGGGAAAATGTTGCAAGTTGATATCTGTTAAGGGAAACTTTTAAAGTTTGATTTCACTTTAAGTTTAAAAGGACAAATAAACTTTCTGTGTCCAAGAAAATAAAGTTTGGTCAAATTTAAGTAGTCATCCAGCTCTGAGGCTACAATAACACTAGTAAGAACAGTCGCAAGAGAGAATTCCCTTCATGCATCTCAGCGGATGTAGAACAGCAGGGGTTCCCACTACTGGTCAGAGACTACAGCTGGTGGGAGACTTCCTGAGGGAGCAAGAGGAACAAGAAGGCGACCATGCAGAAGGTCTCGTAAGTGTCAGTGGGCTTATCCTTCTCTACTTTCTAGATTTTGCAGGGACAGAATCTTGCAGATTCATGTACAGGGATCCTACAGGTGCCTGGTCTCACTTAAAGGAGTGAAATTTCCAGGTTAAGGAAAACACAGTTAAAGTTTTATTTGCAGACACATTGTTTTGAGCATATATTGTTTTTCAGGGATATTAGATGTAATGAACAAATCCTGAAAGTGCAACAGGCCACACCAGGGCAATCAGTTTTAATCTTGCTTCAGTCAGGAGAGCTGAATCCAACGCTTAAGTTTGGTTCATAGGTTTAAAAAAAGGAACTTCTTGCACTAAGCAGTTACCAGGGACTGTTGTACTGAATACAAATCTGGGATTTCATTAGACCAGCTGTAATAATCTTACCTAAAAATGCACTTNNNNTTCAAATGCAGAAAAAAATGTACTCTTAATTAAAATTTACATGTACTTTAGTAAAGATGTCATACTGTTATTTCTGCACGCAGGGTCTACACGTATAAAGGTATGGTTAAGCTATATGTATAGTTAGGAAAGTATTCAAGCGTAAGCCTGTCATAGCTGCAAGCTGGGAGTGATAGTTACATGCAATAGAGTTCAGCCTGCCAGTATTTGACATCCATATGCAATGTCAAATAATCTTCTAAGGCCAGATAGTCATGAATAAAAGTTCATAGATTAATTCAACACTTTTCTCTGCTACACTTTTTAATGAGTTCTCTCAGTTAAATACAGATTTCCATAAGGCAGCCTGTTAAAAATGAAATTGAGATGCTTCCACCATCAATCTCGGCAAGCTATAACAACACAACTCTACTAGGGCAAAGTAAAGTTTGAGATAACTTTTTTTAACATTACTTTTAGTTTTGCATTGGTTTCGGAGGGCAATTTAATGACAATTTTTTGGTCTTGTAAAGGTTATATAGGTATCTTGAAGAAAACATTGCTTTCAGTCTATACTCTATTGTAATGACTTGTACATGTATCTGTCCCACATAATGCCCTCGGTCCCTTCACTCCAGCATAAAACATTTTGCAGTGAAGCTTGTACAAGGTATGCTGTGTATGGTCACAGGTAAAACAGTTTTATGCAATTAAGTCACCTAATTCCCAGAGCACAGCTTGAAGTAATGCTTGTCTTGTCACTATAGAAAACTTTACACAAGGGGAAAGTGTCATGTAATTATCAGAAGTGACTCCTGAAGCAAGGTGTCTTACCTACTTTTGTCATTTCCAGCTATGGAAGCTTCAGAAACTCTGCCATGAACTCACCCTCTTGTAAATCAATGTGCTTGCTTTGATGCATTCCCTTCTTTTGACTGCATTTACAGCAGCTTTTCCCCTCTCATTCCACATGCACTCCCAAATTGCCCATGCTGGAAGCTGTTTGTAGTGAGCTAGCATCACAGTTTTAATAAGCTGGTTTGTGGAAAATTTTTTACTCTGAAGGCATATCAAGCATTGCAGGCCTCTAATTAATGGTAGTTTGTAGTCAAAGTTCAATACTCAGGTCTTTTGAGGCATTAAGAGATTATATCCTTTAATAGCTCTGAAATGAATGGAAAACATCCTTATTTGCCTCTCATTTCTCAGCCTTACCAATTTCAGGACATAATTTGGTGTCATGGAATGTGTGCATTACATGTGGTCAAGAGGCTATGCTGGTGCATTGGCATATCACCAGAACAGGGAGAAAGCTGTTGTCTATAAAAGAACAATAAAACCCAAACAATTGGATGAATCAAAATTAATGTGTGTGTGTTTGTTTCTGTCAGGGAGAACTTCTATTTCTTCATACTTGGCTACGAGCTTGCAATAGATCAAATTGTCCCTTCTCTTTCATTTGACTGACAACAGAGCCAACACTTGCTGAAACTTCTTTTGGTTCCTCGTGTTGCTCATCCCCCTTTTTTTAACTTCATTTTTCTCTCTTCCTCTCCAGAGATCCATCACAGCAACATGCAGCTCCCAAGTGTTATCTTTGATTTGTTTGGCAGTGTATGTCTAAATCAAAGAGAAAGGGCAGAAAGTATCCTGGCTGATGTGCAACCTTATAATGATTTTCTTCCATAATCCCTCACAGAGTGTCATTCAAGGAAAAGCTAAATAATTACTTTTAAAACAAGACCTCAGAGCTTCATGATCATGTTCTGCACATCAAAAGCTCATTCTGTATCTCAAGTGTATGAAATAGTCTATCTTGTCAATCAGTCAGTTAAAAAAAAATCCAAAACAAAGAGGAGCCAAACCCTTGAAATATACCCTAACAAATCAGTGATTCCTGCTAGTTGGACTAGTCATCAGGCTTGATCCCAGATACCCAAAATATTCCCTTCTGTGACTACTGTGACTAATGTGTTACAGCAAAAGTCAATGAGGACTGCCTTGAGTTACTTTCCCACCAAATTAAGGGTATTGAGTTGTCAATATACCTCAGGCTTTATAGATCATATCAGATGCCACTGAAATCTGCAACGTAAGAGCATTTTTCTTTTCTACTGTGATGCGATTTCAATTGTTTGTTGCCAACATCAAAAACATTCAGCAAATTACACTCAAATCTCATTTCAAAGATAGCTTAGCAGGAATTAAACTCTTTTTTATGGAGTTGCTTATATTTTGTAATTAGGGAGGACATTTATTTATCTGTGAGGCCTGCAATTCTACTGCCAACACATCTGTTTACTAGATATACCAATTTGCTTACCGTATTTCAGTTTTAACTGTGTGTACACGTACACACACACATACATATAAGTATAGTAAAGCATGCACATGCACATATATATAAACCAAATGCTTATTAAAATATACCTTGGTTCATTGTTGTGCATATTTTGACACATCTAAAGAAGGGTAACCTTTCAGTTCTTGAGTGCAATTCTCCCACACTTGAAGCCAGTGTAAAGGAAACAACCCAGTGAATTTGCATGAGCTCCTGTGATAAAGTTATGGCAGAAGAAAATGTGTCAACATGTGCATTTCTTCAAAGTTGAACTAATTTTATTTTTTCTGTCAAGTTCTTCACAATTTTTTTTAAGTACTTTTGGCTTTGTGACATGTACCCTGCTGGACACGTGCACCCTCAAGTGCAATGTAAGAAGAACACTTTCAAGCTACAATCTGAACCATAAATCCCCAAATGTCCACTTCAGTCTGTGAGATCCCCTTGGCACCTAAACTTTTACCTTCTAAGCTGTTCAAGTTCTGCTAATGTATATACCCAGTAACACAGCCCTCATGCTTGAGCTAATGGCAACAATTTCACGCCTTAAGACCATTTTCTATGCTTTGAGAAGTCTGTTCTGCTGGGCAAATTCAGTGTATTGCCTTTGCAATCACAGCAGTGATGGGCACTTCCATCAAAACTACAGCCAGAGGAGATGATGTCATTCTCTAATTTTTGAACAAGTTCATAACACAGGCTCCCATCTGGGAAATGGAAGACGTGCCTTCTTAAATACCAGAAAGTTCAAACCTATATTACTTCTCTACCAGATGAGCATCCTCATTAATGATTAGAATCACAATTTTCTTCATTTCTGTCTATTGTCCATTTGGCCCTCTGAATCCTGGAATTTTCTTGCAGCATGGTGGCAACGAAGTCTTTCTCTACCTAAGTCTAGTGGATAGCCATCTGCTTAGGACATCATGCAGGAAGGTCAAAGCTACGAATTTAAACTACTTCTGGCTAAGGAAGGTCAAGAAATGTACTTCTAATCTCAGGTAGATTTATCTTGACATAACTGTAGGGTAGTGGTGATATGCCTTCGTCTTGTCCTGCTATCCTAAAACCCAGTCATCCTCCTCAAAAACTCACTTTGCACCTAAATACAGGAATACATTTCCTGGATATATATCCCAGTCCTATATAAATTATAGCCCTGAGTCAAAGACAACATTTCAAATGCCCATTTCTTTTGGGAACATTTGGGCTGGTTTGGTTGTTATGTATCTCACTCTTAATTGGAAGTCTTCTTGTCTCTCTTCACTTAGGAGAGAATTTTGGATCTAATCGGGATTTATGAATACAAAATTTGCCACTAGATTGGTCTGGCCTTTTACTTGTACACATTCACGGGAAATGCAATGAGAAGCCCAGATTGCTGAACTATGGACATGACCATAATTTCTACCAGACTTGCTTGTGTTGTATTAAGTAATGGTGCAAGCATGGAAAATCTGCTGTAGAGACAATGGTGAAAGACTTTGAAGTACCAAAGGAATGATAACCAATTTCATTCTCTTTTCTATTAAAATATTCAGAAATATGCTATGAATGGAAGTTCATAATGCAGGAGTACTTTATGCAATCAGTAAAATACATTCTTATTTTACGTCCATATAGCATTCAAAGTTACATAATAAGGTAATTATCACTTATTATTCAAACTTTTTTCATGTTCTGCATATGTGAGTTAGACTTTGCTGTTATTAGCAACTCAGCTGGTGTGGAACATTATACAAGACAGCGTAAAAATAGAATCCAGCTTGATGTAATGCTTTTTATATTCAAGGCATCCCAAAATACTTTATAGAATGTGTTGTTGTTAGGTATTATTAAAAATCTCCTAGTAACTGGGAAAAGCTGTTTAATGGCTTCAAAGATAATTGAGAAGATGTTTCTTAATGTAAGAGTAAAAAGGAAAAGCATTCTCAAACAAACTTATGCCACAGAGACAAGTTGGGGAGAGAATTGACATTTGTCCTCTCGTGGTCAATAGATTGTTATTAAATCTCTAAAATCATATTAAACAATATTTTAAGGAACTGACTTAAATGCACAAGGGGAATAAAAGAGAATGAAGGCAGATATTTATTCTGAAATTTCAGACTATTGTGATTGTATTTCAGAGTCTGATGACATACTATGCACGTGTTATTACCAACCTTCGGTCAGACAGCATGGGTTAAGATAGGAATGTCATCCAGGCGTTAGCCATTAATCTGGGTATCTCATTGCTTTACTGAGGTTTAGGTTATACGGATAATAACTCCAGGCCATATTTTGACACCTTTATTCATGCTGAATGGCATCTTATGCAGCATCAAGTCCCACTAAAATCAGAAGGTTATTTCCAGAGAAATGCATTAGTCAATGTAGTGGAATATTGTCCTTTGGCAACATCTGTAGATGAAATTGTAATGTAAAACTTTACCGCATCAGTCAGAGCAGGGTATCAAAATGGCTTTGTATACAAATTTGAAACAGATTCTGAGATAGTGGCTCCATTTCACTCTCTTTTTCAACGTGTGATTGCTTGCCACAGAGCAGCAATGACAATACAGCACTAACATTTTATCAAAAAATGACAGTCAAACCATGGATATGAGTTATCAAAGTTATGATACTGAGACATGTTTGGGACTCAAAGTCAGGTAGAAATTTAGTGTGATGATCTTAAAAACTGCCTTAGTTCATTGTAGACCATTCTAGTCTATGGGGACTAGATGATGCCATTTTAATGTTGTGTCTTTTTTTATTGTATGGTTTTAATGTTATCTTCTACAAACAAAATCACAGATAATTTTTTTAAAACATACTTTAAACTGGTTTTGGTAGCCAATTTGGCTCTTTCGGAGCCATTTCATAGAATCATAGAATCATAGAATCATAGAATGCTTTGGGTTGGAAGGGACCTTTAGCGGTCATCTAGTCCAACCCCCCTGCAGTGAGCAGGGACATCTTCAGCTAGATCAGGTTGCTCAGAGCCCCGTCCAACCTCACCTTGAATGTTTCCAGGGATGGGGCCTCCACTACCTCTCTGGGCAACTTGTTCCAGTGCTTCACCACCCTCATTGTAAAAAATTTTTTCCTTATATCTAGCCTAAATTTCCCCTCCTTTAGTTTAAAACCATTACCCCTTGTCCTGTCACAACAGGCCTTGCTAAAAAGACTGTCCCCATCTTTCCTATAGGCCCCCTTTAAGTACTGAAAGGCCGCAATAAGGTCTCCCCGCAGCCTTCTCTTCTCCAGGCTGAACAGCCCCAACTCTCTCAGCCTGTCCTCGTAGGAGAGGTGCTCCAGCCCTNTTTCATCCATCAGTACCCCCAAGTCCTTCTCCGCAGGGTTTCTCTCAATCCCCTCATCTCCCAGCCTGTATTGATATCGGGGGTTGCCCCGACCCAGGTGCAGGACCTTGCACTTGGCCTTGTTGAACCTCATGAGGTTTGCACAGGCCCACCTCTCCAGCCTGTCCAGGTCCCTTTGGATGACATCCCGTCCCTCAGGCGTGTCAACTGCCCCACTCAGCTTGGTGTCATCTGCAAACTTGCTGAGGGTGCACTCGATCTCGCTGTCTATGTCGTTGATGAAAATATTAAACAGTATTTCAGTATGCTTGAGTCTGTGCGACAGCCATAATATTGGAAAATATTATTGTAAGGCTTGTAACTGTAATACTGTAATGGTGAGTCCCACTCCAATAACCTCAAAGAACTACATTTTCAAAGAATTTACAAGGAACTGGCTTTTGGGGAAATTAGCATAACAGAGAAAAGAAATGGCAAAAATTAGCAATGAAAAACCTCTAGTTCAAGAGAGAATAGAGAGAACATTTTATTTTATTTAGTCAGATATCCAGTTTTAGCACGATATTAGTAGTTTGTGTAATCAAAAAACTCTCACATAACAACTGATGGAAAATACCAAAATTTTATTGTGCAATCCAAGATGGTACAATAATGAATGCACACCAGGTACTCTTGCCAACAGACCACTGGTTTTGACTTCAAGAATGCGAGTTACAGGAGAATCTTGGGCCTGACTTTAAGCATCTTTGCCATTTGATCTCATGTGGCTACATCTGTGTCTTCAGCAAGTTTTCTTAGGGAGAGACAGATGTTTGCACATGAGAACATCCTAGGATGTCTTCTGGGGTACTGAAGGAAATTAAGTAGAAAAAGTATTGCATTGCTGCCTGTGTCTTTCAGAGGCTTCTCTTCTAGTGCTACAAACAGCTTGCAGAGAAGCTGGTCAGGTGTTAATAGGAGCTGCACCATTCTCCCAGGCAACAGTTAGTTCTCCACTGCTGTACAGCATGTTATCAAGCTGCCAAGGCTGGTCCCTGCATCATGGTTTTTGTTAACATAGGACCAAGAGCTTGTATTGTTTGTAGAGGCTGGGAAAACCTTTTCAGAGACTCTTTCCAACGTTTTTGACACAAGGATCAGACCTCCTTCCTGAGAGTGTTCAACCCAAGGAAGATGTGTGGGCTCACTGATGAGAGCTCACTGGACAGAAGTTCACAGCCCAGAAAGACAGGCATTTGAGCTGGCCCCCAGCTCCTTTCAGGAGCTCCCAGTTCCTCTATATCTGGAGTAAAGATGAGCTCATGCTTTGAGGACATGTGTTGGTAGGCATGGGGATTCATCAAGCGTGCTGAGGACAGTCATCAGACACTCAAACACACCAGAGGAGATCTTCCCACTCAGACAAGCCTGCTTCCTTTTTTCTAAGATGCTGTGAGATGTTTTAGGGCCATTACTTTTGCCATGCTGAGAGCTTCTGCATCACTTAGTTTGTCAGTCAAGGACAAAATGGTTTTGGCCATTACACATGATCTCACTCATACCTCTCTCCATCAGATAGTTCACCCAGTAGACCCTTTCATTGCTCGCCTCTCTGGTTTCCTCATTCTCGTTATCTGTGAAGGAGGTTTTAAGGGAAATTACTAGATGACCCTCAATATGCTTATGTGGTTCTTTGTTGTGTTAGAGTACCACATTGTTAGCCTCCTCCACTGTCTTCTACTGTTATCCAACAACTGCTGTCTCCTCTGAAGACTTTTTGTGCTTTCTATCTCTGCTGCTGTCTTCTTTTCCTTGTCCACCTCTATTCCTTGTCTCCCCTTAAAAACTGCTCATTGAGCATATAAAACTGAGATTTTTCAGATCAAAACTTGGCTGGTTATGAGTCTTTTTTATGGGAACAACATGGAAATGTCCATGACATGAAGGTGACTGTCTCTCTTGTCCCACTCTATACCATCTGCTGCTACTGCCACCTTGCCAAATGTTTTTTGCAGAGCAAATGAAAGTTAGAGCTTCTCAACCCAACAGTAAGAAAAACTTATCCTGCCCCTAGAAACAGCTAAACTCATTTGTCTGAAAATCCTCTCCCCCTCATCCCAAACACCCCAACACGCCCCAAAAATTAGTCCAGCTGAGACACAAGCAGCTTGGAAAATTTCACATTAAGCAACAAAATCTTGGGAGCTTTAAAGTAAATGAGTATGAAAACATCATTCTAAATGAGAAGTGTTGTGCAGCTTTAAGATTGGCTGAAACTAAAGGCACAACTTGTAATTAGGATCTAGATAGTGAAAACAGCACAGATACCGACACCAGGGCTAAACTTGGCACTTGGATATGTATATTGTATCCTATCAATTTCCAGCAGAAATGTTTGCACAGATCCAACTGCAGACTTCAGCCTGAGTTTGCAGGGTCTCATGTTTAATTTTATACTTGCATCACATCAGTTACAACTGCCATCTTTTCTGTCATTATATATGCCTTGTCATGAAAAGAACAGGTACCACCAGCATGTTAGGATGGTAAAAAAGAGGAAAAGTTTTAAGTGTAATTACTTTACAATATAATCAAATTACACTACTGAGCATTATAATGCTTCTATGACATGCACAGTGTCACAGATGGAAATTTTAATGTTTACTATTGATAAGATTATTACTTTATTGTTTCCTTGAAATTTTCATTCTCCTTATGGGAGAGTTCCAGGGGAAACAAATGTGAAGTAAGCGGAGCTGAAATGTGTAGTATGGGTGATGAAACTGCCAAGTTAAATTACTTTGTTCTGGGTTTAGTGGTTGTAGACAATTCTCCTTGATTTACTGAAAGTTAAGAATGTACATTAAAATAATTGACACCCCAGTGAAGTACAAGGAACAAAAGATAAGACATCCTTTGGTAGACACAGATGTACAAATACAATATTAATGCATAGCATAGGTAATGTAATATATTGTCCACTAAACAAATTTAAATGAAATTGGGAATCTGAGCCTTTCCAGGAATTGATACTGATGCCAAATGAATTCATGTTCTACATGCAATATGAGTAATAGTAGAGAAAAGCAAAGTGAACACTTAATTCGTATTGTGGCTTAGTAATTGAATTGTGGCTCTTAAAACATTGTCCCCCTACAAAAGTCCTTACAAGCAAATGAATTGCCTGTAAGTGCAGTTTTAATAAAATTGACTTAGATACGTTCTAACCTACTTCTACATCCTTGTGCTTTTTAAATTTAATACAGTATTTCTAGTTAATCCTTTTTAACATGATCAAAATTTCTAAAACATTTGCTCTGAGATTCTGCATTAAAGTTTAATCGTTGAACTTTTGTCTAGCAATCAAAGAACCACTGCATCATATTGATTGCTACTGCCAAGTGCCTCTCACTCGTTAGGACTCTGGGCAATTTTCCTGGGGGATTGGAGCTAACTAGGGCCAGTAGCAACTCACCTCTGTCTCATTCTTTGACTGTTTGTAAAAGAAAGTTCTTTTCCAATAACCTGAAGCCTTTGATGTGCAGACTCCTCCTCCCAGCAGCCAATAAGTTAATGGTTAATCTCCCTTATCTATTGCCTCTGTTTAAGACGGTCACCAAATTTCAGCTCACAGATTTAAGCCTAAGACTTCTCTGACTGCAGAGCTATTGCACAATCTTAAGCTTATTTTGCACCCTTTATTCTTCCTATACATCTACAGTGATTTGGTTTTGTTATTTTTTAATAGACCCTCTCCTTCCTGAGTGTAGTCCTACATGCTATGATTTTGTACATAGCTGTAATATTTGTCTAAGAATATGAGAAATGTCTGCTCTCATCACAGCAGAAGAGCTTGTGCGCTTCAAAATCTGATCACTTTTCAGCTGTAGCAGTTTGCCCAATAAAACTCCTTCCCCCTCCCATAAGATCCTGCCATGTTGAATGCATTTGTATCCTGAGAAAAATAATGTACTATAGCAGGACTTACTCCCCTGATCATTGATGTGAGGGAGAGCAGACAGTGTCTGGGTAGCAATGAGAAGTTATGCTCTGTACAGTGCAGAAGCCCATTTAATATTATGGGGTGCAGGCAACAACCTTAAGGTGCCATGTTGAAAGCCATAATAACACTGTAGTCAACAGAAAAAAGAAAACATATTTATGAAATCTTGGCCCCATTGCAGTCAACGGAAAAACTTCTGTTAACTTCAGAAAAACCAGTATTTACATTCTATTTTCAAATAGTATAGAGTGTAGAAAAATGAGGCCTGAAAAATTGCTCCACCAGCCAGACAGAAAGAGCCAGGAGCTGGAATATCCTCCATTCCCCTTTAAGGGCAGTAGCTTGGATCCATTAGCTCCTGACATTAACCTTCCTGTTTGAACTCTATGCCTAAGATCACAGGTAACATTACAAACGATGTTATGTTTTCTTTCTGTTAAAACCATCTGCCTTTGTACTCTCTGCCTGCACAGATAGAAACAACCTAGAACAGAGCAAAGCAAATGCTCCCAAAGCCACCCACCTATCTCCAGTGATGAGGTGAAATAAGGATTAATTCTTTTCATATATGTCATCGTCACCGTACTTTGTGCTGGGAAGGAAATTTCTCCTTGCAGTTTATCAGTCACATTTTGAAGCTTTTCTTTCCCCATTTTCCTAGGTGAATATGAGGGAGGCTTGCAATCAAAGCTTTAGATGGATTCACTGCATTTCATTGAGCTTGCAGCTATCTAGCAGATGTAATACACAACTGATGTGATGAACACTGCCTCTTTTCCACTTGACTATCTTGCTCTAGGTCTATGTGGGCAGTTTAAAACACCTTCAAACCTTCAAAAACTCTCCTCTCAGCTCCAGTCTCCTGAGAACAAGGACCAGGCACTCAGCCTCAGTGAGGAGGCATGCCATGCTGCTCTCTATGGCCGACAGTGCTGCCGTGCCTCCTGACTTTTGTGTCTGCTTTCCAAGGGAAAGACCTTTTCAGAGGGCCACTGGTGCTGCTGGGAGCTGCTCTCTGGCTGAGCTGGTGGGATCACTGCAGCTAAACCAGGGCTGCAGCCACAGCAGTCAGGGTGGCAGGAGCACACTGTGCGCAAGTGCTTCTTCTGCTGGGTCCCAGATGGGAGAAGGGGAAGGGAGAAGAGGGCAAGATCTGGGAGAATTCTCCCTATTGCTTTTATTTGTTGGTCTCTTTAACATTTAATTTTCTATTTCTCAAAGGCAGAGAGTGAAAAGGTTCACAGAAGCATGATCTCTTGCTCTTCTTTGAGGCCAGGTCTCATAGCTCACAGGGTAGAAGTGTTTGCAAACAGCACAGGGTCGCCCCAGCTGAATCCCTGTTCTTCAGCAGTGCTGAAAATCCTACTTTTGTTTTCTGGGTTTGGGTTTTTTTTTTCCTAATGGCTTGTTATTTTTAAATATCCTATATGTGCATGATCTCCTCCACTTTTAAATAAATACCAGTGACACTTCCCAGATGTTTTCTGGGAAGTCAAAAGGGAGGACAGACAAAGTTTGTTAGCACTAAAGTCTTTTTTGTCATCCTGTCAGCTTTATTACATGACAAGGGATAAGGCTTAGATGAAACAGCAGGACTGATCCTACATCAAAATAAGGAATGAAATCTTTTGCTTAAAACTGTGCTCATATGAATACAACCATTGAATGATAAATGGATCTCTGAAGCTGAATGCTTTCAAATAAGATTTCAGCCATTTAAAAATATATACACACGCACACGAGTCTTTCTGAGAATTTGACACTTCTTATTCATACTGCGTTGTTGGTGACAGCTGGATGACCCATCAAGCACTCCAAGCACAAACATCCAAATCAGCAAATCCATAAATAACTGTGCCATACGGTGCAGAGAGGACTTGGGAGCTCTCTTATCTGCAGACATCCCTACTAGTTTAAAAACAAACAAACAAACAAACAAACAAACAAACAAAAAAATCACCTGCCTGATATTGAGAAGAAAAATTAAAAGAAGTATACACAAAGCAGTGAAAACTCATTGCAAATATGTGAGTGAAACTTTGCAAGAACTTTTTGGCCATGGATGCTGATTAATCAGTGCTTTGACTTCCATTAGAAGCTTCTTGTTGCATTTGACTTGTTTATGTATATATTGTAATATATTTTCATGCAAAACTTCTTTTTTTGATTGGGTATCCTAATCCTTTTCTCAAAGTGTATAGAATGGCAGTGAAGCAATAGATGTGGTGGTTTGTAATAAGCTTTTACAATGAGGCAAATATAAATGTTTTGATGAAAGGCGCTGCTGAACTGAAAAGAAGCCATTGTTCCCATAATTTCCAGTTATACTGAGGGTTTAATGCCTTTGCATCAGTTCTTAATCTCTGGCCATGGAGACAAAGGGGAACTAGGTGATCAACTGTGTGTGGTTTTAATATCACAGAAAACAGCCTATTATATCTGTAGTGACTCTGCAAGGCTTATTACTGTTATCCCAAACGATAACAGTAGTGTCACTACTGCTGTATCTGCTCTGTGATTCTTGCATCATATGTTGTCATTGCCACAATGCCGCGTGAAAGTTGAAACTGAATTGGTTTGGGACTGTACAGCCAGGAAACATGCAGCAGGCAACAAGAGTAGAAAAGCCACATTGCATTTCAGGCAAAAATGCTTGGGATGAGAAAAAGCCACACACACACACAAAACACCCACAAAAGTAGAGAGACTAGAAAGAACAGTGTCAGGTGAAAGTTGGATGGATTGAAAGGATCCATAAATTTATAAGACATCGTGCCGTTGTTAAAATTTCCATTCTCATCTCAACTTTTCCCCTGTTGCACTAGACTGGTTAATGCCTGACAATGTGATTAGGCTTTTGGTCTTTTGATTTCACAGAAGAAAATCTGAAGTTATTTCAGTGCTTCTTATTTCCCACCTCTCTCACCTCATATCTTCAAAAGTTTAGGATTTTTTTTCTTCATTCCCTTCACAATACGCTTTATTATACCTTTCTCCATGAACAATATTTTTCATACTGCAATTCCATACCCCACTGATGTGCAACCTGCAATAATATACAATTAGGTGATCTTTTTCTCCCTTTTTCGTAGTAATACATCTGTCTTGTGATGATCTTTGTCTGCTGCCAGTGCAAGTGTCAGTGTTTGTCAAGATATCTCTTCTGTAACAATAAGAAGAAATGATTACTGAAATCAAATCAAAAACAAGGACATGTTAGATACAACTGGTGCTTTCATATTCCTTACAAATTTTATTCTCTTTTACTGTGGTGCAAGAGATTTTGTTTCACAAGTATATGATTCTGTAAATAAAAACTATTTAAGCTTCAAGTTAGAAAAATAAATAAAGAAGAAATTAACTATAATGAGAATTCCTCTCTTTTTGAAAAAAGATTATTTGTATATCCAACCCCCAGCGATTTGTCAGTGTGCCACATTCCACTTTCATGTCTTTATAGGATTATTACTTAACAGGTTTTATTGAAATTTTTGATACAGCATAAAGAAACACAAGACAAGTGAGGCCTGAGGGACAAAGCATTTGATTTATGTATGCTTTTCTTGTGTGTGATAGTAAACAAACAAAAAAGCAAATAAAGTTATCCACCAGATGTACAAAAGTAAACCCATAGGAAGAAGTTTCAAAGGAGACCAGCATTAATGGTAATTTTAACATAACCAAACAATCAAAGGAATCTCTGGTGCAGTATTATTTTAAAAAGAATAGTAGTGAAGAATTTTCTGAAAGGAAAGAAAAATCCAACTTCTTTTCACAGTGAAATTATGACAAGGCCTGCAGAGCATGCTAAAAAGAGCAAACTAAACATGGTAAATTGACTTTTTGCTTGTCAGTGCAGCCTCTGAAGACTTAAGCAAGTTGAGCTAAAATGTTGAACTAAAAGAGAAATTGCCCGCAAAAGCTAAGTGATGTTACTGAAACAAGTATTTAGGGTTTTGTGTTTTGGTTTTTTTTGCTTGTTACTTCAGTCCAAACTGTGTATTCCTGCACCCCGCTGCCATTGCCAGTATTTTGGGACATTCTGGCTCCGTAAAAAGGTGGCGGTGCAGCTAGCTCTTAAAGAGTGGCACCCACAGACAGTTCCTTCTGCTTGGGACTGCCGCAGGGAAATAATGTAATGTAACTCCTGCTTCAAACTGAGTTTTGCTAGCAGCAATAGCGAACAGTTCATTGGATAATAATGCTATGTAAAGTGTGACCCCCACACCTTTAAACAAGAAGGTTGTAATTTACTACTGTAAGGCTAGTCATCTGAAATGCCACCCATCTTTGTATTTGTCCTGGTTTCAGCTGGGATAGAGTTAATTTTCTTCCTAGTAGCTGGCATAGTGCTGTGGTTTGGATTTAGGATGAGAATAATGCTGATAACACACTGATGGTTTAGTTGTTGCTAAGCAGTGCTTACTCTAGTCAAGGACTTTTTCAGCTTCCCATGCTCTGCCAGGTGCACAAGAAGCTGGGAGGGGGCACAGCCAAGATAGTTGATCCAAACTGACCAAAGGGCTATTCCATACCATATGACATCATGCTCAGTATATAAACTGGGGGGAGTTGACCAGGGGGCAGCGATTGCTGCTTGGGGACTGGCTGGGCATTGGTCGGCGGGTGGTGAGCAATTGCATTGTGCATCACTTGTTTTGTATATTCTTTTATCATTATTATTATTATTGTTGTTGTTATTGTTATTATTATTATTATTATTATTGTTTTCTTTTCCTCTGCTGTCTTATTAAACTGCCTTTATCTCAACCCACGGGTTTTACTTTTTTTCCGATTCTCTCCCTCATACCACTGCGGGGGAGGGTGAGCGAGTGGCTGTGTGGTGCTTAGTTGCAGACTGGGGTTAAACCATGACAGTATTCCACTGGGATTATTTCCTGTGGCAGAGAATTCTTTGATACAGGATTATATCACTGAAAAGTTTTTGTCTGCTGTTTCACTTTCTTGGCAATCCAGAGGAACTGGTCAGAAAGATGGCGCTAAGTTTCTCAGTGAGAAAGAGTTTCATCAGTTTAATGATCAAATCAAGGAGCAATTGTAATTTGCAATGACAAATCTAAACTGGATCTTGAAAGCTCATTTATTCCAAGAGTCATTTCCCACTTTCTCAGCCATGATGATTATTGGGCTCCACGGAGGCAGCTGACCTCTAGTTGGAAAATGAATCTTAAGGTGTTTTGTGCCAGCATTGATACACGCACTGGGCAACATACAGGTGCCCTGTGTATGGAGCCCCTCAAGTACTTGGAATAAATTCTGGTAGAAGTCATTTGTACCACAAATTACAAGAACAGTGGAAATGTCTCTTCAATTTGCCAGGCTCCTTGCTGCCAAGAAGGTTTCTTATGTCAAGGGCTGATTCTCTGCTCTGGCACATTGCTGTGAGGCTGGTGTTTCTACAGCAATCTCAGAGCTATCACAGAATGACTTCTACAGTGCTGAAAACTTAGGCCCAAGGGCTGCAGCCATAGAGGGGTACTGGCACTCCAACTGTAACTGTTTGGAGAAATCAGGTGATCAAGTAAATTTTAAGTGGGTTTCTTCCTCTACCATCCCTAATATTCTTCTTCCCTTGGATCTATTAATAATTGAACTTTTGTCCAGTTGAGGCAGCCTTTCTCTCAGTATTCCTCTGGGACTTCCCACAGTATCAGGAGCTTTTTACCATTTCTCCATCAGCAACCATTTCAGCTGCCTTCGTTGGAAGTCCCTCTACAGATGCAGCCCTATGGCAGCAGCAGCCCCTCCTCTTGCCCTTCATGTCAAGCCTGCTCAGGTCCCTCAGCCATCCTTGTTGCTTTGGATAGCAGAAATCAAGTGGAATCAAAGTTATGTAGGCACAAATTGGCCCCACTTTCCATTTCATGAGGTCTTTTTATTCCTTCATACATATGTCTCTCTTCTGACTCTTCACCCTATCACTTCACTTCTTTTTTTCTATTCTTTTCTGTAATTGTAGTGCCCCATGGTGTTCTTCTTTCTCCATATATTTTTGTTTCATGTGTGTGTGTGTCACTGTCTAATTCCCCTAGGGCACATCAACCTATGAAAACAGCTCCTACTTCCTCTCCAGCTCTCAGGCAGCAGAAGTTTGTACCAGAGAGATCTAAAGTACTTCCCCCCTTTACTTTAAATTGGTTTTGTACGTCTTGTTTTCAGTGAAGAACTTGGAGAAGCAGATGAAAATAAGAAGCGCTATCATTAAGAGACTTTACTACTGTGAAGCTGGTCATTGAAATCCTGAGATTAGTTCTCAGACTACAGCTTGGAAATCAGTATTTTACGTTTTAGAAAATGAAAGAAAGGTACGAATAAATGTAACGATCCATTAAAGCATAGTTAAGTATAAACTAAAGGCCACAATTATAGCAGAGTGAATTGTTTTTCTCTCTCTTCACGTCAGTCACACTTAAGAAGTTCATGAATTCTGCAACAGTCTTCTCATTTAAAATAGAGGGAATATCTCCTATACTGAGACACCATTTTTAAGGAGAGAGCTTACATGGGAGCTGCTGTACATCTTTTAAGAAAAAAATCATGACTTTTAAAAGAGTGACTTTCAGAGTGAACCAAATCTGAAAAATTAAATAGAAAGCGTTTATACAAGATCAAGGTATGTGATCATGTCCCCACTTGCTTTTCCTGGGGATAGCAGTAATACCCGAGTCAGGTCTGTTTCTACAAATTTGCAACTGCTGCTTCTGATTTGTTCCGCCTTGATATAATCAATCTGAATTCACGGTATCACTCTGTGCTGCCACAGAAATGACTCGTGGGAAACAGAGCAAAATGCAACAGATCCTGCCCTAGTACAAATGGGTGTGACACAATGTCTTTACTACAAGGTCAGTTAAGAGCAGATTGCCTATGACCTTCTTCTTGCTTGTAAATTTAATTGCTTTGGTTGTTAGCTAATATCCTGAAAAAAAAATGGAAAGAATGTAACAGGCTGATTTATATTTATGTATTCTATATTTGAAAGTTTTACCTATTAAGAAAGTCATTGCCTGAAATTGTGAGTGTTGCCTGAACATGACTGTTTGAAGTGCTGACATTCCAGTCTAGCTTACTGTATTACTGCATTTTCAGGTGATGGTTTATGCATGTCCTTATTCAAGAATACACTAAACATTACTGTTCTGACTGCCTTTATATTTAGATGTCATGTACGTTTACATTCAAGTACGCTGTCCTGTGATGTGATCCATCTCTGAAAACCTTCCTTATAAACACCCCACTCACAAAGCAGAGGTGGAGAGGCTTTACAATTCAAATTGTGGGATTCACATGGATTTGGTTGCACCGGTGTGAAACTGTGCGATTATGCATAAGTGTTAGGTACTTTTTCTACCTTGTATGCAGATGGGCAGGAGGACAAGAGAACCACTGAGACCATTATTTATAAACAGTTAGATTTCATCTTTGGGGATTATTTATCTCACGTCCTTTAAATTAAAAAAAAAAAAGTGTAGTGTGTGCTTCCCCCTTCCCCATTCATTTAGTCACTTGCAGTGAAGCCAAGCACTAAGGTAGGTTTGGCCTGAAAATTGAACAATGGGATAATTAAAATGTAATGGGGGATGGTCCAGAACTGTGTATTGGTTTTGTTTACAGAATTTTTCAGTTGTGTTGTTCACTTTGATGAATAGTCTTGTATCTAGCCAGGAGTTTTCCTGACTTGACCATCACTGAGGCTAAGTCCCCAAGAGCATCTTCCAGCGACTTTTGCAAATTTGACTAAATAAAAATGTCCGTCACTGTAGTGGCATTGTCAGAAAAAAAATCACTCCTGAGACACCCCAGTAGATAGGAACTTGTTAATTAGCAATGGGAAATGGGAGTAAGAATAATTTTCTTTTCACAGGGAAGGCATTAGGTTTTTGTTTTTTACTTGGATATTAAAGCAATAAAGCCTTGATATGTTAATTTGTTGGATCTGAATGTGCTTAGACTCTGTGATGAATCTGTTTTGACATGGGATGATGGGGATGTTTTGATAGCGCATTTCTGAGGTTGGGCTGTTTTGACACAAAAGGCTTTGACAAGATATTTGTAAGGTCACTGTGACCTACCGCTGCTGTTAATGTGGAAGTGATGGAAATGTAAATGTACTGACGTCTAATCAATGGAATAAAGTACTGTGGGATGTATGTAAATTGAGATGTAAATTAGCTAGTTTGGGTTATAAATGAGCATGTTTGAAAAATGCTTCATGGGAGCTTTCTTCGCCATCTTGCTTTTCCAGTCCTGGGGAGAGAGGAGTGTTTAACTATGAAAACCTTATGAGACCTTCTAGTCGCCTTCCAGTACTTCCAGTACTAAGGCCCTACAGGAAAGATGGGGAGGGACGTTTTATCAGGGAGTGTAGTGATAGGATGAGGGGTAACAGTTTTAAACTGAAAGAGGGTAGATTTAGATTAGACATTAGAAAGTAATTCTTTACTGTGAGGGTGGTGAGGCATAGGAACATGTTGCCCACAGAAGTTGTGGACGCCCCCTCCCTGGAAGTGTTCAAGGCCAGGCTGGATGGGGCTTTGAGCAATCTGATCTAGTGGGAGGTGTCCTTGTCCATGGCAGTGGGGTTGAAACTAGATGTTTTTTAAGGTCCCTTCATGCCCAAACCATTCTGTAATTCTATGATTGTTTGAAAAAAGTATTTGGCTTTGCAGAAGTGCCTCTTTCCACTTACTAAGACAGAAAAAAATGCACCTTTTGATTTCTAGTTAAGCAAACTTGTGACTTTTTGTAATAACCTTACAAATTTGAATTTAGCAAAAGCAACCACCTTTAACTGAGCCTTGTATAATCTCAGCCTAATCTTCTGGTCAACCCCCAAAGGGAAAGCTGCTGGTTTAGTGGTTGATGTAAAATCCACACCACAAAATTCATTTTCCTTCTTACAGAAAAGAGGCTGCTGTCATTTCCACTCCTGTGATAACGCCTGGATAAAGCAGGCAGACCCAGCAATGCAAACTGCAGGGCTGGCAAAGTGGAGGGAGGTGGTGAGGCAACAACCAGTGAAACGATGCTGCCCTGGGCTGTGGGATGCTTGTGGCTGTCTTTTTTTACTATTTTGTGCCAGGCCAGCCAGCTATTGAAGAATTAACAGGGGGCTGCTACACAAATAGAGCAGCCTGTTGAATTGGTGTGTTATGCGATTTAATGCCCTTACGGGAGATGGATCAATATCACAGCGGGAGAGGTAAGGGATACAAGGCCATTAGTCACAGAAGGTGAAGAGTGACGAGAAGAGGCTAGAAGAGGAAGGAAGAAAGTTTCCTCCTCTCCTTCAGAATTAATATTCTTTTTATTTTTTTCTTTTCTTTCAGATTTGGTCTGTGTGCCTGTATACATTTGGGGTTTGCTGGAAGGCTTTTACCAGGGCCTCTTTTTATTTTTTTTTTAATTTTTGTAATCGCGTGTCTGTTTTGTTGCTCTAAAACCTGCCAGAGCTTGATGTCAGTGAGTTGCTGCCTGAAGAGCTTGTAGTGGCCTATATTTCCAGTCCTGTACAATCTCAGTTTAATCACTATGGCAGTCAGCTAAGAAGTGCCTGTATGTGGAAAACATCACTATAACACGATGCAGTTGATTTTACTTCAGCATGGCCTCAAGACAAGTCATATTGGCACATGGAAAGTGTGTAGTAACTCCTCTTTCCCTGTACCAACTCACACACTTGCAGATATGAATTTGTCCATTCTGAAAACAATTACAGAAAATGTACAATAAACCACTGTTATTCTTTATAAGGTAAGAGCAAGTATTAAACAGATTGCAAACAAGGCAGCCTGACAGAGAAACTTAAGATATTCCATTAAGTAAATGCATCATTCCTTGCTCCCTTCAGTACCCTTTCACCCATCTTATCACTTCCATCAATCTTCAATCACTCTAATCATCTCCTTCCAGCCTCTGCAGCCTGCAAAGAGCATAAAAAGCCCTGCACTGGCTTTGTGGTTTCATTTCTCTTCTCTTTGCTCCTAGCAACATATATAAGTGATTTCACAACTGTTGGGAAGGGGGAGCAGAGAGAAAAAAGATTTAACCTACCTCATCTAATCAGAAGCTCCTAACAGATGGAGGGAAACTGCTCCCTGCGCCCAACAGGGAACAGAGCCAGGGCTCTTCCCTCACCACCAACTGCTGCCAGCTAAACATCTGAATTTCCTCTCTTCTGGAAGCTTACAAAAGCTCTAATCCAAGAAATGGCACCTCGTTCTCTCCTCTTCCTTCCCTCATGCCATTCTGTTCTCCCAGAGCACACAGCAGAGCACCCTTCCAGCCTGCTGAACTTCAACATTGCGACAATGTCTAAGTCATCACTTTCCACTCACTGTCAAATCCACCGTTAAAAAAAAAAAAAAGAAGAAAACCAGCAAAAAGTGGTAATGCTTTCCCTTTCTAACATGTCTTCTCAAGTTTTTTTGTCAAAAATGATCAGAGAACAACTGTGCAGGAAACAGGTTTTTTGCATCCCGGAACATAGTTTCCGGGATATCATGAAGAAACCCATTTTATATCACGAGGATAAAGGGTATTAACCAGGGCAAAATTAAGGATAAACACAGCTACGAATAGCCAAGTCAAGGAACTTATCTGTGATTTGAGACACCTAAAATTCAAGTCTCTTTCTGGCAAAAGGTAGCGTCTTTTAGCTAGCCATTTGCGTCTCTGTGGGCTTGCCTTTCCTGTTTGGAAAAGAAATTTCATCCTGCACCTGACAAACCTCTAAACTGAAGATGATACCTTGGTCCCTGTGGCAGCACCAACTTTATTTGCCAAAATTAAATCACCCATTACACCAATTACTCATTTCCAGCTATTTGCCGTGTCTGGGCTGACTAACAGGTATACATGATAGCATATTTCAAAGTCCAGCTCCTGCCCTGTCATCCAGATGGGGGAACACAGCCAGTACTCCTTGGCTCCCTTCCTACAAAATATTGCTGTGTAGAGGATGGGGCTGTTGGATTACCCAAATCGGGGCTGTGACTAGTCAGACCCCATGGCTAGAAAGACTGCAGTGCTCCCCCGGTTAGACATAGCTTTACAAGCCATAGTAAGGAAGATTTTGTAGACAATTAAAGCAAATATTATTAGTATTCAGTCCCAGGGAGGCCAGTGAGAGGTTAGCTCATGTGGACCTTAAACAGAAAAACAACTCTACCTGGTACTGACCAGGTAGGATCTCTGAGCATTTATTGCAAAAGTTCTGCCCAATGCAATCCACCTGTGGAAGTTCAGCAGCGTGACCCTTGACAAAAATTCATGTTCAATTCACTTCATCAGACAGATGGGCAGTATTCTGTATTTCATCTCCCTTAAAGGAAGGAGAAACCCCCTTTACATAAATCAGTCTGAATACAAGGTTTGTAAGTGGCCAGCTGGGCACTAAGGACTGTCTGAGGAAAGGATCAGAAGCAACGGCTGGGGCAGCATTGAAGTTCATGAAGTTTTAGTTTTGCAGTTGTTTGAGTGTGACCCAGGTAATATTTTTGAAAGTCACCACAATGTTCCTGCTCAAACTCTATGCTATAGACTCCTGATGGATTCTCCAACATACGGTTTTGAGATTCAAACCTAAAATTCATCTGAGTTTTCACTTAATGTTTTCTTCAGAGACCTAATGTGCATGCAACCACACACATACACATGCACACCTCTCACATACACTAAAATGGAATCTAATAGTAAAAGCCAAACAAGCTAATTCTCCTATAGTTTGAGAACGGACAAGAACAATGCTATAATTTCTGGCTTAATAACTACTGATATTGCTATGATAAAAATTATTCTATGGCTTCTATTCCAACATTCACTGGCAAATAATTCCTTTACTTCTGTATATAGCCAGTGTATTTTTCATATGCATTCCAGTGAATAAGACACTACTTTTGTTTCATAAGGACTTCGATACATCTAGTAGCACAAATATCTAGGTTGGTATTACAATTGCACCTTGACAACTTCTGCAGAAAAACAGATGCACATTTGTAGCTGACATATTTTTCCTGCAGAAAATACCCTGGCAAGAAACCTGTTTTGTCAGTGTAATGAGGTGTAACTTTCAAAAGTAGTAAATGGGCACAAATTGAAATATAAAAAAATTTTTTTAAACAAAAACAAAAAACAAAACCTTTTTTTTACTGTGAGAGTGATTAAACACTGGCATAGGCTACCCAGAGAGGTTTTTGAGTTTCCGTCATTGGAGATATTCAAACCCTGGCTGGGCATGGCCCGGAGCAACATGCTTTAGGTGACATTGCTTTGAGCAGAGGGGTTGGACTAGACGATTTGCAGAGATACCTTCCAGCCTCAGCTACTCTGTGATTCTAAATAGTCTAATAGCGTTTTCTGTACAGTCACAAAGGGGTGGTTTCTTTTTAGATAGTTCCATGAATTCCTCCCATCATCAGATTCAATAGCATCAGTCATCTCTCTGTTTTTGTTATAGCTGAAGCTTATCAGAAATAAGAGGTACAATTCAGAGGTGATTTCTACCTTTCCAGGAGAGAAGGCTGAAACAAAGGTGAGCTTTAAAGGTATTGCAAATTATGGATGCTGAGTTAGAGATAACAGAGTACACCTTCTTTAAGTAGGAATTATTTACAGTCTTTCATTTTAATAGTTCCCCTTCTCAATCTTTAAAGACTCTCCATCCTTAGAATGCAAAAATCTTTCAGGTAAATTAGAAATAAGGAGAGTTAATGCACTAAGTGATTGAGACAAAATAGCCAAAACAAAGACTTGTTATATTCCTGAAACTGCATTCTAATCTGATATTCTACAATGGGATGAACCTAAAAAGAGAGGGATAATATGTGGCTGGACCAACTGTACAACTCATGTGCCAACTGTGTTCATTAAACCAGTGAAAGAGAATATGATAAACTGTGAAGGTTAATTACTAATGAAAAATAAACACAAAAAAAGCGGGGGAAAGAAAGGAGAACTCTGGAGTTTGTAATGATTGAATGCAGCATGCTTAGGGGACTATTGCCACACATCTGCTTTGTGACAAGTACAGTAAAATTAGTTATGGATCATCAAAGAGATTCCTAGCACTTAACAAAATGAGACTGAAAGTGCTTTTTTTCCCCAGGTTCAGACATCTGGGAAAACATTAATCAAACATACAGATTCAGTGGGAGGAAAAATTTGGAAAACAGCAATGTTGAAAGAGACAGAGTAGATAATATTGGCAGAAAATTAGATGTGAATCTGCAATGCAGTATCACAGCAAAAGAGCCATTTTTGAATTTTATTTTCTTTTTATTTTTTCAGTCTGCAGACGAAGAACAGTTCCTTTATTCAGGAAGGAACAATAATCCTGTTCTCTTTGAGAATGGTGAAATGGAAAATCTTGGTTGATCCCGCAAGATGCTTAATGTTTTCTACTGAATGCCCTTGGATCCCTCTGATATGGAAGGGAGCTGGCCCTTAGAAGACAGTGTACAGGGCTGGACAACCTCTTACCATAACGTTGCAGAACAGCTGGAAGGGAATTCAGAGAAATGCAACACGAGTGATTGCTGAGGGGACTGGCTCACAAGAAAAGATTAAAACTTCGCTGATTACATCTGTGCCCGGTGGGATGTGGTGAGGATCTTCCTAACAAGTAGATGGAAAAAAGAAATTTTGTGATATTGGCCACTACATAAGTGCTGATTCCTCGTTTGGGGAAACGAGTTGGCTCTCCTTTCTCTAGTGTGTAGAGGTAATCTCTTGGGCAGAACTTGGCTTTCATCTAATTTGCTTTTAGCTTATCTTGAACAGTTCTTCTTAACCTAATTTAAATTGACAGGTTTAAGAGTCTTGCTTTTTTTTATCTATCTATTCTATTTATTATTATTTCTAGTGAGTAGGTGACGATATCAAACAACAAACAATTACAAGTACAGAATACGGGGAGAAGAGTCACTGTGCAAATGGGTATAAGGAAGAGGAAGGGAATGACGCTTTGAAAGGGACAGTTGCCTTTGAGTATCAGCAGGAATAGCTTCTCCCAGACCAGCTGACGTGAGCTGTTTGGTTTGCACAAAAGCATGACCCCTTTAGCAGTTGCATATTCAGTACTGCACTATATCCATCTCAGTGAGCTTGCTTCCTCCTCCCTACCCACTCTGTTCCATTTTTCGTGTGTGTAGGTGATAAGCATTGTGACTTTCTTTTTCTTTTGGTGTGCTGTGAACCTTACCTCTCTGCAACTGCAATTCTGGGACCAAATTCACACATACCCATTCCTAGATCTGCCCTGTCTGCATTGGCAGTCTGGTACCTTTTCAAACTGCTTTGAATAAAACGTGCCCAGTGTTGCATTGCTAGTCTTTACCAATATGTATCAGGTTTGGGGGAGGGGATGTATTTGACATCTTGCTGTCTGCTGGCCTCAGCTCTGCAATTCAAGAGTTCAGAGTCAGACCAGCTTCTGTAACACTTTTGGCCTTGTACATTATTATGGCAACTTTATCAATATCACTGTAACACGACTAGCAAAAGCACAAGATGCACTGCTTGCCATTAAGTCATACCTATTTTCTTTAGTGAAACAGATAGCGCTGCTCCCACCGCCTTGATCACATTAATAGAGATGACAGAACTTTTATCCTGGGAGACTCTGCTAACTCTCTCCTGCCTTTTTCTAAATAATAAAAATCACAAGAAAGAGCAATTTAACTATCGCCTAAGCTAAGGGTAAGAGAAGGTTTTGGAAATGGAGGGCAGATGACACTGCGCTGTAAGTAGGCTACCAGGTGCTGGGCACTGCCTGCTCTTCTCACATAATGGCAAGCTGCAATTTGTACAGCTAAGAGAGCAGAGAAATGAAGAGGAGCTCTCACCCCATAATCACATTTGCCCTGGACACTTAAGCAGAGAAGACTTTTGTGTTCTATATGGAGAATAAACAGCAATGGTTTAAAATTCAGAGTTTAAGGGCTATATGATTTCTCCCTTTTTTGGGGGTTAGCATTTTCTTGTGTATTTCATGAACATTTAGTAGATTATTTCTTGAGTTCACAGACTATTTTGTGAATGTTGCAGGGGTATTGAACAAAGACCTTTTAAAGTGGGGGAAACACTACTTTCATTGTGTGTGTGGTGTGGTTATGTTCCCACTGTTATTCCATTTTATTTTAAACTTAGTCTATTGAACCATGAAAAAATCTTAAGTGTGAGAAATGTACTTTTCTTTTATGTAGCTAGTATTATAAGCCTCATAAAAAAACATATCTCAGATGAATAAAGCAAATCTTTATTTTTGCAAAATACAAGTAAGAAGATATAACTATTTAACTACTGCTTCAAGAAACTGTGCAAAATTACACGTGTTGCAACCAACATGTTGTTCCATATCCATGGGTAGAAATGAAGCTAGGTTTCCCACAGATTTGTGCCCTACATCCCTTCACCTCGCAGCCCCCACATCTGCAATAAATCCATACCTCCTCCTACAATTACCCGTCCCACACACACCACATCACAGCCATATCCCCCGATCTTCCCTAGATCTCTCACATACCGTATTCTTACTTCCCCTCTGTGTCCCCAGTATTCCTGACGGCAATAAGCCCTCTCCTCTATGTACATGCGGTATGAAAGAAACACCATGTGCCATCAGCGGTTCGGAGCTATGCGTGTGGAGCCTGCCCAGACAGCCGCGGTCCTTGGCTGCTGGGAGGCCCAAGCAGAAAGGCTGTGGGCTTAGCCATGTCCTTCCCTGCCTGTCCTTCAGCACATTTCTGTCTTCCACCCAGTCATACATTTTCCCAAAGTTTCTTGGAGCACCGTATATTTGAAACCTGATGTTTTTTGTCAAATGTGGCTGAAAGTCTCCTGTCAGTTCAAAAGTTATTGAAAGGGAAGAAAGACAGAGATACAGGTACACGGAAAGCTTTCTTGTATAAGCCTTATTTCTCAGGAAAACCAGCCAAGTTGAAGGTAAGAAAGAAATAGCGAGGGCCATAAGGGTGCAATGGTTTGAGACGATTAGTTCACAAAAAGACAGAGGGAAAAGCTTGCATCCTTTAAGCCTCATGTTGCCATAAATGCTTTTCCTGCTGCTGCCCACCTTGGATTTGTGGTACTGTAAAGTCCATGTCATACCTCTTGAGGACAGACACAAAGTTACACAGTGGCAGCAACAGTGTTTTGACAGAACTGTCCAGAACATCAGGGGTTAACGATGTCCATAGCCTCCTGCTTCACCACTCACTATGTCTATGCATTTCTTATGCAGAGCTGATTTACAGCTGCATTGCTAAGTTTTATCCTGGGAAAAAGCCTCAAAAATTTCTGCTACAGAAATTCTGCCCTTCGTAATTGGGGAAGAAAAAGCCTATAACGTATGCTATAGAGCTCTATGACACAGCACTTCAAAATGTACTTCTTTACATACCATGAAAGCTGGAACTTCAAAACCCATTGATTAAAATGAGAGCATTACTGTACCCTGTTAATTAGGATATAGTACTTAACACTATTCTTAGTTTGCACTGTGCACAGTAAGTGCACTTCTATTAATAGGTTTCGGGGGGGGGTAGGGGGATGGTGTTTATCTATCTTTTTTTTTTTTTTTTTTTGCATCAAAAGGCAGGAGCCGGCAGCCACCATTTTGAGAGTGCTATGGGAAGCGGAGCTTTCCTGCCAGGAGAAGCCAAAGAAGCGTGGAAGGGAAAAATGTACGTGTCAGATGGCAGAAGGGAAAGGGGGAACTGTTAGGAATGGATAGCTGAGATGCAGGGAACTACATTCTCACAAATTTTTTATAAACGGTATTTCTGGGGTTGAACAGGGAAAATAAGTTACCCTTCTGAACATTTAGGGGAAAGCGTTATCAGCATGCAGGAAGAAAAACAGGGCTTGTGCAAATACATGCAAATACATACAAATACCTGTTTGATAGTCAGATTGGGAGCAGGGAATTTTAAACGTACACAACAAGCAGTGAGTCCGAGCAGCTTTTTCTCTGCCACAGTCACTGCATTCAGCTCATGAGGAAAGGTTAAAAATTCAAACAGCTACAAGTCTCCAGCAGATACATGGAAAAAACAGGTCCTGGAGGTGTATCAAAATATGTAATATTGGTTACATCTAATGGAAGCAAAAGAAAAGGTAAAAATCAGAAAAGTCAAGGAAAAGAATAATCAGAAGCCCAGACCAGTTTCTTGGTACTAACAAGGTGCCAATGCAAAGTGCTGACAGGGTTCACACCAGCAGTGTAAAAAGGTTCCTGCTGGTCCCTCATTTCAGTCCAGAACAGCAGTAAAACTCAGCTCTGGCCCATCGGCAAATCAGCCACCTGAAGAGATATCCTTCTCGCCACATTTCATCACACAGCAGCCCAAACCTTCACCTTTCCCCTTCTAGGATGACCGTCCCACTCTAGGCAGGCGATGCTCTTATGCCAGAGCATGGTTATATTCATTAGGGTGTACCACCAGAGCGACCCCAAGGTTGTGTTTGCCACCAGAAAAGGGCTTACCCCAGCTTCATGCCAGCCTTTAACTGGGCAGCAACACCTGATGGTGAGAGGCAAGGGCAGGAGCAGGCACGCAGGGCTGTCCCCTGCAAGAGCGCTTGGCAGCTCTCCAGGAGCATGTGCGGTCCAGCTGCACTCAATGAATATTAGTATGCTTTCAGTTAACGCACTCTGAATCTACTACGGTTTCAAAAGGAGCACAGAATATATTTTATCTCAGCAGTTAATGCAGGATAAGATTTGTGCTGTGTGCATGCAGGTCATCTGAATGTGCAGAAACCAAGCTCGGAGAGAATGCGAAGGGAGCCCCTGCTCCCCTGTGTAAACAAGTTCTTAATCTTTCTAGGCTCTACCTGAGAAAGGAATTAGGATGCTGATCCTCAATTTTGTCAGTCTCCTCTCCCTCATCTGTAGGTGTTTATTGATGCACTGGGCTGGTTACATAATTTTTCACATTATTCTCACAGGTTGTCCAATGTATGAAGTCAGTCTTTAATTGAAGTTTTTATTTGCATGCTTCACAACCCATAAAATATTCTGCTTGGAATGTCAGACGAGGTTAATTGAGGACTCACTTGATGATGGTATTATTGTAATTTGAACTTGGAGAAATCCAATACTAATTCTGGGAGGATTCTATAAGATTTGTTTTTCCTCTTTAAGTTTTATCTTTGTATTGAGAATTAGTCTGTAGTTTAAATTCAAACTGATTTTCAACATACTGAAATTCATAACATTCTAATGAATTATAGAAATTATACTTTCCTAGAAATAGGATGATGGCATTGTATTTAAATATTATTCTTTGGATTCTACAACATATGAGACTGCGTTATACCCTTTTTTTTCTGGTATGATTTGGGGGATTTTTATTTGCTCTTGGCTATATGCAGAAAATTATTTCTCAGGTTTGACTGAGATCAGGTGTAGTTACTGTTCTAGGCTGTTGCCTCACTGTGACTGGTTTGTGTATTTACCTTTGGAAAACTGACTGTAAGAGTATTTTTTTACCTACCAATAATGTTGTTTAGGAGTCTCCTCCTTTCTATTTTCCCCTCCATTTTTCAGCAGACAGATGTTCTTCATGAGGAAAAGCATTTGTCCCTGTTTAAAATACAGAATAGCACTGCAACAACCTAAGTGAAAGGCGTATTTGTTAAAAGATTGAAATATCCATTCAGATCTTTGTGAAGATCTGTAAATGCAAACTTTATCACTCAAGAGTTATGGAAACTTTTTTTTCCCCTAAGCATGTCTTGGCATCCATCATTCTATCATCATAAGCTCATTCCCTGTTGAAGCATTAGGTTTTACCTTGTGTTGGCAATATTTACCATGTTTAAGTCCAATACATTTATACGAATTCTGTAACACAGGTATCCAGTGGCATAGTAATAAACTTAAATTCCTTATCCATTACCAAACATATTTCAAACTAAAAAATATGATGTTTTCAAAGAGTATGTTTAACTGTTTTTAGTCCAAAGTCTGGTGATAAGTATTTAAAGCCTGATACAAAGAATAGTTTAAAAAAGACTTAAAAAAAAACCCCAAACACAACACTAACTTAATATCTAAGTATTCCCTGCACAGTCTAAAATTTCCACAATATAATCCTCCATCAACTGATTTATATTAGAAAGGAAACTGAATGTTGACTTCCTAGCAGAACATACTCTGCTCCCATAGAACTAAAAGGGAGTTTGGATACAGCTGTGATATTCTTGCACTGAATCAGTAGACAGTTTTTAAAAATCTGTATTCAAGGAAAAACTCTACATAGATTTGTTATTTCGAGTTTTGTGTCTGATCCTTCAGAAACAAAAAGAGGAAGACTTTTACCTCCATATGGAGTCAATGGCTATATTCTAAGGGTCATCTGCAGGGGATTGTTGGAAAGCTCAAATTTCATGCTCATGTTCATATCAATTTTATAGAGTATGACTTTGCTTTGCTCTGCTGGACTGTTCAACAAAGTAACTTTCTTTTTTTTTAACTTAATGTTCTGGCCTTTCAGTTTTACTCCTCTGCACACCTGTATTTGAGTCATGCACTGAGAATAAGTGAAACAACATTTTATTGTAGAATGATCAAGTAACCGTCCTCCTGCCGCACAGCCATTACTGTTGTTTCTGTGCAGAGGATACTCATTATCTAGTATGTGAAATTACAATGGGAGAAAATAGTGAACGTCTCAAACAGAGAAGTAATTACCACGTGCCATAAATTATACGGTTATGTTTGTCTTTAAAAAATGTCGTGGAAAGTTTTTCTTTTTCTTTTTTTCTTTCCTTTTTTAAACTTCAGATGCCTTAAAGTACTGTGGATTTCAATAGCATCACCCTTTTCTGTCTTAAATATCATAGCTTCATACCATCGTGAGCTATCACTACTGCAGCAACAAATGCGACAAATTACATCATGTAACTAAATACCCAGCTCCTACATGTCCACTGGCCAATTAGAGACAATAAAAATTGCATAAGAAAGCATTTTTATTTCTATACAAAATACCAGATGAATTTAACCTCCCAAGAAAAGCTCATACGCTCTTCTGAATAGTTCTGAATATTACTGAACACTGGAGTGACTCAGCAATACAGGAGGAACAGATGGTTCATAGGTAAGGATGCTGTAAAAGTCAAATGTTTAATGGATTCTTTATTTTTGTATTTTTCTTAAGCAAGGGCTAAAGGTCAGAATCTTGTGATCCACCATGTGCAGACTTATAGCAAAGAAATCAGAGTTTATCTTTCTCATTCTTCTTCTTTTATAAAGTAACCAACTAAACTACCCAATAAAAAGGGTCAGTCACTACGGGCTGGAAATAAGAATCTGGGCTCCCCTGACAACATTGGCATTTTTCGCCTTAACAGTTAACAATCTGGTCCAAATACATTAGGTCGTAAAGGGGAAAGGTCCTTACCACAGATTTATTTCCATTCATTTTCATATGGTGCATGAAAGCTAGATTGTTTTCTCAAAGCATACATAAGCAAGGAAGAGATTCTTAGTTTTTCTTGACCTTTGTGGAAGGCTGCCTTTTCTCCTAAAAGCTCCACAATCACCTGTGTTTCTCTGTATTAGGAAAGGCAAGCTTGGAGTGCCCAAATGCCCACATACCACAATCCTGTTGATATGAACTGCAGATCACTCTGTAACACCTGTAGCCAGGAGCAAGAGTAGCTGTGGTGAGGGGCAGGTGTCCATATGGATCACTCTGCTCTTTATGCATACACAGGGTCATTCCCTGCAGAATTTCAAGCTGCTTCTTATCCTCTTCCCTTTAGACAGGAACTTACAGTTGTCTTTCTCTGCTGGCCTTTTCCCTAAGGTGTTATAGCAAGGGGAAGTGATCTGTCCATGGGTTATTAGAGCAGACACCACATACACTAGGAATTCCCAGTGTATAAATAATGTCCTGGCTAATTAATTTATTTGTGTTTGAGTCTCTCCTCCTGTCCTGTTACTGGCACTTGTGATTATTAGAACAGAAAGCCCAAGACCTTTCCCAGTCTTTGTCAGATGGTCACCTCTTGTGTTAACTACTCAGCTCTCCTGTACACCATCCCTGGATTGAAAATTAACTGCTCTGCAAAAAGAAACAGCAGAGGAAGAATAGAAATTATGGAGTTTGAAACCCCACAACCATATGTGATTTTAAAAAAGTGTATTGCTGTCATGGTAAACCTGAAAATTAACAAAGAGGTCGTGCAAAACACCAGACTGCTGGCTCAGTGAAATGAGGTGCCTCCTTTCTTGCAAAAGGAGAAGAGTTAAGTTGGTTATGACAAAAGCACATCCATTCATGTCAAATGAGGATTTCATTAGAAGTAGTAAATAACACTTTTACTCTTCCATTGACTGTGCATTGCCCAAGTGGTGCTGTATGGATATGAAGTTGTTGCAAATGTCTGGCCCAGGACTTCCCCCTCCCAAGGTGAGCTGCTTGCTGAGGGGAAACTGGTGGGGATGATAAAGCCAGCTCCTTTGACCTCTTACAGGAGAGGGATTAATGTAGACGATATAAACTGAAATTTCAACCTGCCACCACCATTAGGTCACAGAGATCAGAAAGTCATAGTGGATAGGAATTGCTCTGACATACACAAGAGTCTGCTGCAGCAAGAACACAGCTCTTGGTGCAATTGCAGTGTGTCCCCTTGTCCTTCATCAGCCCCTTCCCAGCTATGCCTGAGTGGTAAGGACACAAAATCTTCACTGGGAGATGGGATATAGTAAACAGGGTACTTTAAAAAATGGGGTTGCTTGTCTGACCACTGTTATCACTGCTTGCAACTGTCACTATATAGATTTCCAGTAGCTACAAGAAATATAGCAAGATCCAGCCCAGCAGATGTTCCGAACACTGTGGCAGAGTCTTGTCTAGGTGAAGAAGACAAAAATAAATGTTTATCAAAGAGGTCTGATTGCTAGAGAATAGTCACCCCGGCTCCTAATGGAAAGTTACATTTTGCAGAACAATCTATAGATGCTATCTCACAGCTGTCACAGCGAAATTACCTTCACAGAAGTAAGCCAGGAGCTCTGCTAGGAGTCATAGAGTGTGGAAATGTCCTGAATCCAAGAGTACCTCAGTGGTGCAAAGTTATTTCTCATTTTCATTTAAAAAAATGCAGTGAGGAAAGATTTGACATTATTCTTTAAGATAACATAAAAACCACATCAATTCTGGACTGTAACATTCTTATTCTACCCAAAAGTAATTTGCTCTCCATGCATGAGTAAACTGCTATTTTGTTTTGTGCATCTCCAGAAGTGTGTATTTTGTTTCCTGTTCAACAGAAGCTCTGTGTAAAAGAAAATATATAAATTACTTCCAGCTCTGTATGGTAACTATGCAGAGTGCCTGGCTTACAGTTCAGAAGCCTGAGAAAGAAGCCTCTTCACTTTATATTAGTATTTTTTCCTGAACAGTGTCTATGCTGAGGGCTATGGATATAATCAATAAACTGAAGAGACAAGCAACAATAGTCACCACAGAAAAGTTCAAAAACTCTAACTGATGAAAAAGTTAAGCAAACAGCCTACAGAAAATACGAGGAAGCTGTTAATTTTTTTTCTCTTTATTTTCTGTGAGTGATAAGCAGAATGATATAAAAATATGTGGTTTAGGTGTTTTGTTTTGTTTTCCCAGGGGCTGGGGACATACAAGAAGCAACTATGGCCTAAAATTAAGAAGGTAAAAATGTGGAGTACCTAGTGGAAGGTGTTTTGTAACAGTGAAGGCTGTCAGGGAAGTAAAAAAATACCTAGCTATCGAAGGCAAAAACACACACAAAACTAAGATGGATTCTATACAAAACCCTGAACAATGCATACTCAGAAGCCACGAGCCTTGTTTTATGTTTTTTAATCTAAAAATGTAAGGTCTTTTCTCCCCCTTATTCAGTAATACATAGGTTAAACTGATGTTCACTGTAATACATACTCTAAAAGACTTTCCAGAACGGGAAAGCTATAGGTTCCTGAAAAATCCAGATCTGGAGAAAGACTTTGTATTTGGTGGCTAGAAGTGAAAGGACAATTCCTCTTCTCATGGGTTTAAGACCAAAACTGCAACATATAGAGGGTCTCAGAAGCAGCTTTAATTAAAAGCTGTGGAGGCAAAGAGAGGACTGTGTACTAAATTGATGGCTAAAGGTTGATGCACTTTAATGAAGAGCTGTCAGTAGCCTGTTATCACTGAGTTGCTTACTGATTTGAACAGAATATTAGAAAGATAGAGAAGTTCTGACAAGCAGCAATCCAGTTCTTGCACCCCAAATATCTAGATCCTTCAGGATGTCTAGCATTGCTGCCAACAATGGATTCACAATCCTTTTGTTTCAAAAAAAGGGCAAGATTGTGCCTGTTCTTGCTTTGGGGAAGGGGGCAAATCTTTTCATTCTTTCTTCCCTTTCTTTGCCTACAGCTTCTTCACCTACTTCTGGCTGGACACAGTCCAGTGCTAAACTCTCCATGCGAGCAGCCAGGGGTCCTTGTGGCTATTTCCTTGTGAGGAAGCCGTACTGAAGCCATACCTCCTGTAAAATGCATACAGCAAATTGAGCTTTCGTATCAGCCACCCACATCTTAGCAATTCGGTGCAAAGAAGTGACAGACAGGGCTGCAGAATTATTGGGGGGAGAGGGGAGAGGAGAGAGCGATTTGTTTAATTATCCTACTTCAGCTTGATTGCTACAGTGTTATCTTAAAAGTGCAAAGATTTAGCAAATAGATTTCTGGTAATTAGCGTTCAGAATATTGTAATGCTAGCACCCAGGATCTTTTGCCAAGGATTTACTCACATTAGAAGGAAATACCCAGCCTCTCACTTTCTTTGATCTCCTCAGTGGACCAGCTATCAGACATGCAGGCAGGCAAGTGCACCAGGCTTATAGACCAGAGGCACTCCTGTGGCATGTAACAAAGAGGGGACTATGTGTCGGGGCTGGAGAGAGATAAATTTCATCCTTCATGACGAAGCCCATGCTAGCTGTGCTACGCCAGTGTGTTTGTAGGCATTACTATCACCACATCCCATTCCACATGAAACTTTGCTGTCATTTACTGCCTTGGGTGAGGCTGAAGTCCAGCAGATGTAATAAAAAGGAGCTTTAAGCAAGTAGTCAAGAATGAAGCAAATATGAATGTCACAAATTGTTGATATAGTGTTGGTAAATTATCCAGTCTGCAGCTGCAATACACGGGGAAACCAAAAGAAAGTATCACAGAAACGTTAAGTATCACAGGTGCCCTTCCACAGTGGGAAGTGAACAGCTCTGTTATCTGAAAAAAAGATATATTTATATAACAATCCACAAAGAATTAGACTGTATAAACTCTACTGGGGGCCTCTGCATGTAACACGGTAGAACATAAGCCAAAACTACAACATTGCTTTCTACAACTACCTAAGGCAGCACATGCTATCTGGGACAAATCAGAACAAACCACTTGGATCCCCAAAATGACTGCTCACATGAGACCGCAATCCTCTGACCACTTCCTAGATTTGTACACATTTCAGGAGACATTTTGGAGTATATGTTGGCAGAAGCAGGCTTATGCACCAAAATGAAGGAGTTTGCCAATGTAAACTAGAGGAACCTTGCTATCCACCAGCTGTGATACTGGCTGGGAGCTTGGGCAGCTACCACATAAACACCTGTTTATATTTAATGAATGGTGCTGTGGCACAGGGCTAAGCAGTGACATGAAGCTCTTCGTATGGACACGATCTAGGTTCAAAGCTCCATAAGCAGCTCTTAGTTGGCAACACCGTGTAACATTTTTTTTCTTTGTTGCATGCAGTTCATCCTCGGAGTAAGAAGAGCCTCTGTGTTCATCTGAACTTCAGAACAGCAGTTTCCTTCAACACAGCAGGCATTCAACCTGAGGTTGACCAGGTTCAGGCATTGAGCCATGCAGCCTTAAGTATGCACGTTTGCCTTGCATAAAGAGGGATTTATAAGTCACTAGGAGGGGCAGATAGCTGTTATTTGAAAATAAGAGAAAATGCATTAACAAAAATTCAATTTAGGTTAAAAAAAATAAAAAGAGGCCTATCTAGTTAATTTTAGGAGAATTCATAGGTTAAAATACAAGACCTTCAGTTAGGAAATAATTGCACACTTCTGACCTGAGGCAACTGTCAGAATTTGCTGGAAAAAAAAAATGGCACATGTCATTAAATTTAATAATACTTAATTATAGAATCATAAATATTTGAGATTGGAAAAGCCCAGCAAGTCATTTAAGTCCCCCTTCTTATCAATGCAGGACTGTTCCCTATTGCATATATGCTGGTATGTTTTCTGCAGACTATTAGAATTCATTGTCAGGAGGATTTGCCTTAAATTCTGCCTCAATTTTCCATTTCTTAATTTCATCCCATTACTCTCTGATATACCTGCTTGTTTCATGCTAAGTAATTTCTTTCCCTCCCTGGTGTGTATGCCAGTCAAATATTTGTAAATGGTTAGTATGCCTCTCCTTAGTTATCGCTTAGCCAAACTATACATATTTATTTAGTTCTTTTAATCTTCTTCATAGGTAAATCCCTTCAGCCCCTTAATTATTTTGTTGCTTTTTTCTGAACTCTCTGTTTTCAAATCTTTCTTGTGGTCATTTGAATGCAGTATCCCAGTTTTGCCATCCAGCGCCACAAGAAAAATCAGGGGGGCTATTGCATTTCTGCTGCAATGCAATGTGTCTTTGTGTCTGACCCGGTATAACGGTTTTTTCCCTGCTCTATCATGCTGAGCACCATGCAAGGCTGGAGAGAGGTCAAGACAACCTCTGTTTTTTAAAATTCTGCCCTGAAGCTATCCCTCACGGTGCTGTCAGCAGGGAAGACATTTCTTCTTCTAAAACCTTACTTCTGATAGTTTTTCCGTCTAAAGATGTTGTAATTTGAGCCTTCTTCTGCATTGGCCAATAACTTCACTTACACTTCTCCCGTCTTTCTGTGCTTCTTTACTGTCCTCTGCCTTGTGTGTTTCAGAGGAGATCAGTAAGAATGGGAGAGCAGACAGAGCAAGAACAAAAAAAAAATAGCTGACTGCAACAGCAGGAAAAAGCTTCGTCTCCTGGGTTTATCATCCCACAGATTAGTAGCCCAGGACGAGGAAAAGGCTCTAGAGAGGCACTGTGATGAAAAACACAAGATTGAAGACTAAAGCGAGGAGATAAGGTAGTACAGAAATAACTTAGTGGGGCAAGCTGACAGGGGAGATGAAAACAGAGAAGACAGCGCGTGTATTTTCTTCCTGGCCAGCACCTAGCAACAGATTCTGTTCTTGGATAATTGGTACTACATTGATTGCTGTGGATGTCTTTGTTTTGACTTTTCCTTGTCAGTTTTGACATCTCCATTTACTCTAAAACACTTTCTTCTTCTCAGCCCTTGGTTCAACTGAGTTGAAAGGTGGAACTTCTATGCAGACTCTAATTTGCTTTCCTGGTAGGGCCACTGCCCTCACCACAAGGTCACCTAGATAGCAAGGTCCACCTCTTAAATGTCTTGGGCACTTACCAGGGAGTGGTTTCTAACAGCACATTGTAGAGGATTTAGGATAACCTGTTGATGCCCTAGGTTAGCAAGACACTAGTCAGCAACCGCTTGTTCTCTTGAGACCTTACCTGATTAAATGGAACACAAATATTGCCCAAGGAGTACCAGATTCACATAATATGTATCGTTTGTATTGGTGTCCAAACTAAGGGATTTTGTAGTGTTTGCTTTATCCTTACCTTTTTAACTTTTTTCCATCTTGCAAATCATGTCAATTGACAGAGCTGTGCGGGAATGCAAAAAGTAAATGTAAAAATCTGCAAATGTAAAGGTATATATGTAAATATTCCAGTACAGGGATGAGTGTCTACATAAAGGGTAACCTATTTCTTCTTCCTTTCTCAAAGTTCTCAGCTGTTTTGGTTTATTTTTTTCCTCCTGAAAATAAAGAAAGGGTAACTTGGAGAGGTAGGACCAGCTGTAGCACTATAGTGTTCCAGATTTGTAAGGGTATTTAGGCACCTAATTGCCAACTTGGCAGACATGAGGTTGTGTCTCTGTTTATTTCTTAACATTTATTTATTTGTATGACAATTGCCATGATGTTTGTTAAAAAATAGAAAAGACATATTTTTTAATTTTCATGTAACTGGCAGGTATCTCTCTTGCATAAATATATCTGATAAGTCATATTATCAGAGTAACTGTCTGAAATCATTCTATGTGAAGAAATTGACCCTTTCATGAAACTTATTTCAAACAATAAGAGGATGAACATGAACAGGGAATCTTTAATACAAGCCAATATTTTTCAACCTAGCCATCAGTTTTGTGCACATGCAGCCATACCCAAAAGAGTGCCTGTGTGCATGTTTGGATGGCTAATCAGTACCTGAAGCTGACAGGACTCATCAAAGCCATCACCTGCATGTGAAAGTCATGGTGCTTAAACAAGGGATCCTGAAGAGCTCGCATCATTGAAACAACCTTTTAAGGTTGCACATGAATCTAATAGCCGCAAAGCCACAAAGGCAAGGAGAGCAGGGGAGTGTGAGACCACACTCTTACAGCATGGCCTTGGCTCTGGTTGTCCACAGTCCCAGGAGTATTCCCCCCATATTCTTTTTGGGTGCTACAGGAACCTAAATAAAGTTGAAAACTGAAGTCCTGAGGTAAATTCAGATGACAGATACTGAAAGCTTTTGCCTTTCACTGACTTATCTAATGTGTCAGGCCGCCAGCATAACACAGAAAGAAGGGTGTTTATGCAGTGGTTTTGCCAACTTACACCATTTTTTCAGCCTATGTCTGAAATGCTATGACATGTAGTTGTTTCTTCCCCCTTTAAAAAGGTTTCGAGACATTTTTTGAAAAAATATATGCAAAATATACAATATACAGCCTCCAGATCTCCTTATTTTATATCTTTGTTTTGGTGGCTCAGAAAATAAAGGCTATCGGCTCTTGGATTATGTAAACTGATATGGTACATTTCGTTTCATTTTCTTCAGAGTGCATGCATCAACTTATCCATAAAGTATTGATTGCAGGGTGCTGAAGCTGTCTGCACAGCTCTGGATGATTTTATAAGAAATTTTATTCACAATTCTGCCACAAAAGCAAGGTGTTGCTGTTATTTATAATAGAAACTATGCAATGCTAAAGACATGCAGGTGTCTGTGGGAGAGTGGCTTGCACACTACTGCCCAAGTTTATGTCTTTAAGCACAGTATACGTGAAAACCCGCGGAAGTCACTGCACTCGAGTCATTCCTCTGGGGCAAATTGCCTTCAAAGCCTTCTTTTCCCTGCCACATCCAAACCACTGCTTACTCTCTCTTTTCCACACATCTGTATCTACAAGGGATTTCCCAGGCAGAAGCATGTACCTATGTGCCGAACACTTGTTCTGTGCACAAGCAGTAAAGATAATGTCTCAGGGATGTATCATACACTGAGCTCATTCTCAGCAGATCTGGCAAACAGGTCCTGGAGGCATCAGCCTCATTGAGCAGAGCTACATGGCACAGCTACAGAAACCCTGAGCATCTCAGTGCATTCCCAGAGCATGGCCAAAGCAGAGACATAACACGTCTGAGAGGACCAGGCATGTGGTAGAGACTTCACACAGCTAAATATCTCAGAGGTCTGGGAAAAGTTGCAAAGTCTTCGATACGAGCTGGACAAAACTTCCTCAGGCAAAGGCTGTTTCAAGGAAACCCACAACCACTATGTGGATTTTGACACCGGAGTCTCTGGAGGGGTGCACAAACTCCCAGGGAACTGCTACAGCCGTGTCTTCTCCCTTCCCCACCCTACTAATTTCCTCGAGGAGAGGGCAGGCGTTGCTGCCTCTGGCTCTTGGTTTAGAGTCACAGGCGGCCTGTGTTTCTTGTGTGTACGTAGGCACATGCTATTATCTTCGGGCTGAACGGCCCGGCCGCCTGACCCAGGGTGAGAGCTGGCCCCAGCCCGGCGGCCGTGCCCGGCGGGGAGGGAGGGGGCAGAGCCGGTGGCTGCTGCCGGCCCCACGCACCGCCTGCTGCCTGAAACGCTTGCCCGGGCTGCTAGCCCTTGCCTCCTTTCTTCTCGTCCTCTCGGCCCTCAGATCTGAGAGGCGGTAGCACACCCCACCTTTTTTTCCGGTAACTCATTAATGCCGAGGGTGCGGCCGCGGTCCGGGCGCCGGGCTCCAGCCGGGGAAGGGCGCCGGGCTCCCACCGCTCCCCGCCTGCGTGCGGCTCCCGTAACGGGTGCTCACACTACAGCCTGCAAATACCGTGCCAATGTTTCAAATAATTTTTTTAACCTTCTCCGAACACCATCATAATTTCTTACGTGCGTTCAGGACAGGTCAGCTATTTTACTACTGAGACGTGACCTTGCTTGACTTCCAGAAGGTGTTAAGCATTTCCGAACTTTCACAACGCTCAAAGAGATGGTGTTATAAACAAAACGGACATCGCTGCCAGCTGGATTTTACTTTTCTAGGCAGCGGTTTGCTGCCTTCTGGCTCCTCGGAGCGGTCGGCGTTGGCAATGCCTCCCTCTACCGGGCAACGCCGGAGCTCCGGTAGGCAGCCGGGGGCGGGGGGGATTTTTTTGGGGCTGACCTAGATTCTGAAGCACTGCGGAATAAAACTGTACAGCTCCTCTTAGTCCTGACTGATGACTGGATTAGTAACTGATTATGTAGCGAAGTATCTAAGGTTTTTGCTGTGCCTCTGCAGTGGTTTTCTGTACTTTATGTCTTGCACTTTCTTTGCACAGAGCATATAAAATTTTTTGTGCATCTTAATTTGTCACCCCCGTGTCACACTTTTTTTAAAGGATTTCTCAAAAACAGAGGTATCTGGCTGATTAATAAACCTCAGGTATTCATTAATAAACATATATTTAAGAATTTTAATAACACCGTGTTACAGCAGCTTCTTGTGCTCTTGTTTTAGTGAATCAGCATTTGCACCCAGAAAGACAGAATCAGTCACTTTCTCAGATTTTGTAGCCCATCCTCCCTACACTGGAGATCCCTGGAGATGTCATTACTGAAGTGATGAGACATTCTGGTTTAAGTGCTCATGGTCTCTGCAGAGCAAGGGGCTGGGAATTAAGTATGCGTCTTATGCATAGTAGTGCAGAACAGCATCAATAAATGACTATTCTCCTCCTTAATGTTTGCTTTTAGATTCATGGGGACTAGAAGAAACTAGTGCCAGGCCAGAACTCATGATTTTTAATTCCTGTTTGGGCCTGGATTGGTACTGCTGAACTCCATTGTGCCTCTGCAAAAAAGGACATAATACTTGCTCTTACTATTGAGCTGTTGTGCTGATCAGCTCTGCTCAAGCAGTTCTTTGAATAAGAAAGTGCTATATGGGAAGGAAGGTTTATGTTTGTAATGGAACAGGGCTTCAGTAATGATCCTTGGCTAAGATGAGACATCTAGAGAGAATTTACCTGTCCTGTCCAGTGAAGTCATGGGTGGTTTGCCAGTGATCTCAGAGGGACAATTATTGTGTTCTTCATTCTAGTTCTTCTGCTACAAATGCTTCTGTTTTTTCTTTTAGTATGTGCAATGTGGTACGTCAAACACGTCTGTGTTTACAACACGTTCTATGATTTGCTTTTTGTTTGGATCACACACATTAAAAAACAGAGCAATCATCTGGTAGCAAGGTAAGCTTTGTGTTAAGGTTAGCACTAACATATAGCAGATCTCCTTGTGCTTAAAACACAGTTACAGTAAGCTGAATTATTGTCCCTGTGCAGTTTTCATAGTTATTACTTGGTAGGTTGCCTCTTCAGTGTCAAATTAGAAGTCACTCGGCTAGAACTATTGCAGTGGTGCCTCTTGAGGTTTGTAGGCCCACATACTTGAAGTATATTACATATTTTTCTGAACAGTTGTGCTTTCACAGGGGTCTGTATTAGAACAGCATGAAATCTGCTGCTGTTTACCTAGGTTTCATATAAACCTCACTGGTGGGTTCTCTTTATGCAATGTCAGCAGCACTGAGAGTCAAACTCTGTCTCTGTTTCAGACAAACTTGAAACTTCAAAGAAAACTTTAACTCAACCTCCTGAATGCCTTCCAGTGTCTTTCTCCTTTCCATTCCTTTCTTCAAGGGCAAATTTGCATTTAGCTTTCTGATACTTTGTGAACACCAGACAGCATCTTTTCCTGCTTTTCAAGAGCCATTTTATTTTGCAGCTTTGCTTCCCCTTCTGCCCTACCTTGCACACACTCATCCACGTCACATGCTTGCTGTGGTATACTGAAAACAGGATGGGAAGCAAGTATAGATTTCATTCACCTTTTTGTTTTATATATTTGTGGGCATGGAGGATGAATTTTCTGTGTTAAAGTGTTTGTTTAAATACTGGCTGCAGAGACCATAAAACAGGACAGGGGACAGAAGAGCTGAGGAAAAATTCAAGGAACCAATTGCCTTATTCAGGTGAAGAGGAACTTTACGGGAGAAATCCTTACAGATTATAAAAATGAGGTTTATACTGGGCGTAAAGGTAGCAAGTCTTCTTCTGTACCTTAGGAATTAAAAATTGGACTGGTTGGTGAAGCAGAGAAGTGTTGTCCTCATTTCACTGTTAAGGAATCTACAGCTCCAATAATTGAAGTGAAGGTGGAGAGAGATGTCTAACCAGCTTAAATTTGTGTAGAAACATGGTAAAAGAGCTAGGCACCAAATTAAAAAATGTGGGATTAAGTAAAATAGTGATGAGTTTTCTTGTCTTTAAACACTCTCTGTCCTGGTTTATATATGGATCTTCTGCTGTAGTTAATTTTGTTTGGTCTCACACCTTTTCTTTAAAGAATTGCTCTTTTAATAAATCATACAAGCAGCTATTATTATCTTGTCCTTTAGATCTGACTGAAAACTGGCCTTATTTTTCAAATAGTGCCTTTGCCTGAAAATTATCTTTACAATGTCTTCTGGCAAACAAGAGAGAGATTTGAGTAGGGTCAAAGACAAATCTGTGTATGGGATTAAATCAGAGAAGAGTTCCAGTCTTCCCACAGGATTCTTAACCTTAGAAAGTAAAAAACCAGATGAGATTAAAAAGAATTATAGAGAAAATAGCGTTAATGCTTTTATCTAACATAATAGGAAGGTAAAATTTTAAACACAGACAATTATTTTTAGTTAGAATTAATAAAACTGAGTATTATATATATGTTTTATATTCTACAATGCATGTTAACACGTAGTCTCCAGGGAACCTCTTAGAGTTTAAGATTCAAAGTAAAAAACTGTGACTGAAAATCTAGCCTTGATCATAGTTGTTAAAACAGATATCATGAACCTGAATTGGTCCTTGTGCAGTTTAATTCCTTTGTCTTTGTGTAAGAAGATGAACTACCATAAACTTTGGTTTGATACTTCTTTTTCTGTTCTGGAGAAAAGATGAGAAAATTGCCCTCTATTACAACTTGTATTTGCAAAGCATGATGGATAACTTGGTTCAAAGTGACTGAGCATCCACTAAAATATTTTCATTATATGTTTGGTGCAATTTTTTTATGTGAAAGCATGACAGATTGTAATAATCAGCAGAGACCCCTTATAACCCCTTTTCTATTAAAAGGACAGGCATACTTGCGACAGTTCCTTTATTTGTCAGGCATGAGAGTATATAAAAGCAGCACCTTCTCTAATTCCTTTCTCTATACATCCATATCCATACACGCACAGGTATACATGTATATGTGCATGCATTTTACTTCAAAAAGACCTTTCATGTCCCTGCCCAAATTTTTCCTTGTATATATGTCAATTAATTCATTTCATTTTGCTGCTGGGAAGTAATATTACATCTGGATTATAAACAGATCTATCCAGAGTAGGGATGGTGGTGTTGTATTGGCTAAAGGGCAGCTGTGATGAATGAGACTGCTTAATACTGATGGAGACTCGTGGGCCCATCCTGTGAGAGCCTCCCTTTGGGTTCACCCACACACCACTGCATCAGATACAGAAAGCAGAGGGTCCATGGAGCAGCACTGATGCCAACAGAGCTTGAAGTGTTGGGCAGGGAAGGTCTTGGGTTTCCTCAAACCCCAACACAGGCTAAGCAAGGATAACAGGAGACCGGGCTCTCTCTCCAAAAGGCTTTTTGTAAAGCCTCAGTGGGAGAGTGTCCTACAGCTACAACTCTGAAAGCCATCTAAAAAAATTTTTATACGTCACGGATGATGTGTTGGCCCAGATGTTGGAAGTTATACCAAGCATCCTGCGCAGGCTTGCCAACAGGGGAGTCTTGCTTACATGGGAAGATGCTGGGCAGAGTCTGTTGTAAGATTAATGAGGGTAAGTGATGGTTCAACAGAAATGACAATGAGAAGTAGCAAATGAAAGCCTCTCCAGGACTTTCCTGTCTGCAGAGTGTAAAACAAAACCCTCAGCTACATAAGAAACAAAATAAATTCTTTCTAGGTCATTTTATTTTTAAAGATTAACTTGAGATCAGAGACTTGCATCATGCTGTGCTGATGCCTCTGTGTTTTGCAATATAGTTATTGGTACAGATTTTTAAGGGCTAAATTGTCAAAATAGTTCAGTAGTTGTGTGAAATCTAATCATTTTGTTCAGATTACAGTACCTCTGTATTTGAAATGGATTTTTAAATTCCTGTTGCTGGAACTGCATCTTTAGTTGTTCCTTGATTATTCGTAGATGTTACAAATGCCTTTGGATCCAGACAGAGTGATAATGGCTTTGAGCATAGAAATGGACTTGCAGCTGGATTCTCAGGAGAGCTTTCTACACTGGGTAATAGCTCATATATTGAAATGTGCTCATCAAAGAGGTATTATGGGGGCAGTAAAGGGAACCAAGATTTGCCTGCAAAGTGGAGATGAGAAACAGGAACAGGTAGAAAGAATTTAATTTCTCATGGAAGTTCTGGTAAAAATCAAACCCCATTATTTTCATCACTAATTTTAGGCCAGGATCTGCAACCATTGCTGAAGGTACCCATTACCTTGTTTCCAGTGCAATTCCATTTATTACAGTATGTGTCAAAGAAACATGGAAAATTGTTCTTCCCAGGGTAAGCTGCTGCTTAACATAAGTGTCAGAAGTGTCTAGCCTTTATTGATTCAAATTCCGAGTTCTTTATATGATATAACCATCCTAAGCAGAATTAGCTAATGTGCTGAAAGGCAGTACATTGTATTTGCAAAAAGAACAGCATGAAAGCGTCTATGCTCCAGTGATGTCTTGTTTTCTTTACTGTTGCTACAGAGTTAAAAGCCCATCTGTCCTCCTTATTATGTTAAATTCATTCAGGAGTCACTTAACTGAAGTATCCTTATCTTAGTGCTTCTGCAAACTAGTACATCTACATAGAGAATAGTTATTAAAATAAACATCTCATTATCAACATCCTAACGCAGTACCATTGTGAGTAATCAATGAGGTCTCTGGCAATCATTGGAATTATACAATATAATTGAGTTATTTATAATAAAATTGCTAAAGAGCTGCTGACCTTCCCAGTCAAACCTTTTTTCTTTTTTTCATACAGCCTGCTGATCTTGCTCTGAATTTTTAACACACCATGTTTTCTTCTTTGTCCTAATGTAACTTTAGAATACAAATCTATTAAGTTAAGCTCAGGTTTATAAAAGAAAATTATCATGGAGTCACATTACAGAATCATGTTGCGTTCCTTAAGCTTTAAAACCATCACTCCAGGTAAGAATTTTATGCTATCCTTCAAAATGAAATAGAAGCTGAAAAGGTATAATATGAGAAATTTTTCTGTGTTGCTTCCACCTTACACTAACAGTCTACATTTTCCCCCTTTCACCTTAGTCTCTTCGTCAGCCATGCAGTAAAGTGGGTTTGAATCCCCTGCACACCCATTACAGAGAACATGTAAGAATCAAGCTAATGCTGAAACCTCAGCTCTGAGAAAACAAATATGGGAATAAGAAGCTTCCAACAGATACAATAAAGGCATACAAATGCCTTTGCTTTGCAAGCGTATGCACCCCTCCCCATTTGTCCCTGCTTCTCCACTGGGGGTTATGCACATACAGAAGCCCTGGTAGAAAGCTACCAGTGGTTAGTCCTCATCTGCCTCAGTGCCAAGACTTCCAGCTTAGCTTAAACTGATGACGAAGATGACGTAAGATAACCTTGCAGATTTAACATGAAAATGAATGAAAGAGCACCCATGTTCTGCAGTTTCAGAAATAAGGGCAGTGATCTCTAGCAGGTGAGTGCTGATAATCATCTGGAGCTAGTGAAGTT